>OVAF01000065.1:14635-27884 GCA_900406245.1 Odontarrhena argentea | reverse complement strand
GAGTGTTGCTTGTATAAGCTCTTGTCGTTGGGAAGCTGAGAGGACATATAGGCATAGATCATGAATGAGTTGAAACTCTCTGCACACAGCAAAGCAGAATAAGTCAGTAATGTGTGGACAAAACATTAGTTATAAACTACGACAAGAAACTTGGACATAGTTTGTACTTGATTATACTTTTGCTAGAATTAAGTAAGCTTCCTTAAAGTCTAACTTGCCTGTTTAGAGTCTCTTTCAACTCTTTAATCTTTTGTTGAGTCAATTCTCCTTTTGAAAAATCAAAGACCTCTTCACTTAGGAGCTAATGAAAGAAGAAAAAAGAAGAAAGGTTATCTTCGTACATCACAGTGAGTTTAGAACAAACGTGCTTAACCGTACTTACCTTCAAGATAACCATACAATTCTCACAAATAGTTTCACTGGTTCTAGCAGCTTGAACTAGATCAGGAATAAAACTTCTCCACTTTGCCGGCCACTCATGTTTTAGGATCTGTACATTCAGAAATACATGTTAAACCCAAGTAAATAGATAGTAAACAAACAAAATGGTCTCGAAAGGAAATATGTATGTTATCAGTAGGAAATCCTAAAAATACCTGAACAAGTATGATATTTAACTTGTTGACATAAAGTCTTTCCATCCTGAAAGATGCTTCATCCCTTGATAGCTACAAGATGTAATAATTTCATCATTATAAGATCTCAACTTAAGCAAGCAGATGAATTCTAACAAAGAACTTTCAAGTATATATATATACCTGCACAATAACTTCAGAGATGTAATTCTTCATTCCATCCCGTTGTTCAACGGGTAACGCATTCCACCTATACTTAATAACACCTTCTAACACCTGAAAGTAGAAACCATACAAAAAAATCAACAGCTAAATAAACAGAAGATAACATTAGATATATACAACACATGAGAGACCACTAAAAAACTTACCTGAAGTGCAAAAAACTTTGTATCCATGCTCTTGGTGCTTTGCAGAATATGAACCACTTGAAGCCACATATCGGGATTCGCTTTCAAATCCCGCAGTATATGATCTGCAGCAGCTCTCTGAAACACACATAGAAACATCCTTAACTTTATAGTGTTTTTGTAGATTCAAAGAACAAAACAATCTGTAACCCAGAGAAAATTTAACCACAACTCATCAAATTCAAGCGATAACAAAACACTAACGACCTAATCGAGAAACGCATTAACAGTGAAGAAGACACGAACAATGGTGGATTTAATCGTTCTCGTTCATCGTTTCAAACTCTCAGACTAAGTATAAACAATCGAACTTACTTCTTCCTTAGATCCGGTGGAGTAAAAGGCCTTAATGGTGGCATCGAGTAAAGCAACGTCCATCGGCCGACTCAAGTCTCGTAACTTCTCAGCAGCCATGGCGAAGAAGAAGATGAGCAGATTCCCAAAAGACGAGAGTATATCAATGGAGGCTGAGATGTCAAAAACCCGAGAGAGGGAAAACAAATTTTGTAGAGAGAGGTTTGTGTGCAGAGAGGCAGTTTAAATATAAGAGAGAAGATTTGAAAAGACTTAGCTTTTAGATTGAGGCAGAGAGAAGGAGATGAAATAGAAAGACCTGTAAATTTTTTTCTTTTTTTTTTTTTCTTTGACCGTATTGTATACGCTAATCATTCGTTTTTTACGCTACTCAAATATTTTAATTATATCCTGAACAAAAATAAGTGTTTTAGTTATCGCAATTACGGTGCTTAATTTATTTTCCGCCGCATCAGCCCATATAATGAGCCAGGTGGCCCATTTAGCATCAATCAGACGAATCAATATAGATCCAAAACGGTGCGTTTTGCAAGCGTTTATTTTGTCTTTTGTTTTATCTCGACGACGAAATCGAATCCAGACTCCGAGAGAGAGACGATGGCTTTGACGGTGGCGAAGAGTGCGTTGGCGACGATTAAAGAGAAAGGTCTCGGTGGTTTCCTCCAGATGATCCGACAAGAAGGCTTTCTGTAAGCTTCTTCTTCTTCATTCTTATCGATTTTTCTCGTTCGTTTTCCTGTAAAATTTCTTATGGGATCTACCTGGATTTGATTTGTTTAGATCTCGTAAACCCTAGGATTTTGCTAGATGAACACGCGCTCTTGTTTCGGCTTATCTGAATGTTCTAGATTCTTTGCTGTGAAATGGTTATATAATTCTTCTGATTGTTCACCCACATGTTGAACTTTTCTTAATGGGAAATGGAAGTTAACAATTTCTGCTTGGGGAACATCAATTTTAGTGGTTGATGGTGATTCTTGAAATTGGCTCAAATGTTGCTTATAGTTTGGAGATCCTTTTGTAATTTCTAGCTTATGGCATCTTCTAATGGGTTGTTTCAATTTGTTTTTCTCTCATTTCAGGAGATGCCTACCAGATGGGAACCTCTTGTAAGTATTTCATCTTTGAAATTTAGTCCCTAGTGTTTCACTTCTTTAGTTAGTATGTAAATGATTCATGTGGTTGCTCAAGAATTTCATTGTATGCTATGTTTGTTTTCATTTTCAATCTAGTGTGAAACAGAGTTCATCAATTTTTGAACTCTTTAGTATTATCAGAAATGATGTAATACCGGATTCTAAATGTTAGTGGATCGTATAGTATATGCTTTATATTCTGCATTGCTGTCGAGTCACACTTTCTGATCAATTGATTTTTTTTTTTTTTTTTTTTTTTTCCNTTAATTTTTTTTTTTTTTTTTTTTTTTTTTATCGCTCTGTTTGAACATTAAGACAAACTAAAATTCACAACATTGGAGCAACACTTGTTGGTGTCGACAAGTTTGGTAACAAATACTATCAGAAGCTGGGTGATACTCAATACGGTATGTGGTTCTTTTGAATAACTTCATATGTGCGTATGTAAAATCATACTTTGGCTAAATTAATTCCAAGATTATCATTATGTAGTAAACCCCAGTTTCATACTTACAAATTTCACTTTACGAGTTTCTCCATTTTGAAATCTAGCATTTTGTAGTCATGGGAATTTTATCCACTCAACATACGTTCTTTGTTAGGAGGCGCCCTGATTTGATAACTTAGTCAAGTCAGAGTAAGAAAAATGATCTTTTTAACCTGCTTCACCAGATATTTGAAGCAAAATTAAGGGGGTGTTATTCAATAAGTGAATTGAAAAGAATCTAAAAGAATTCACAAATGTATGATTTGAAAGGATTGTAGAGGTTTTTATGGAATAGTAAATGAAATCCACTAAAATCACACCTAAATTGCAGAGAATTGGTTCTTAACAAATTTTGAGTGAAATTCTATTAATTTCTTTCTAAATGACATGAGTATAAATAGAAATGTAAAATTGAATAACACTAACATTTAATGGAATTGGGAAATCAATCAATTGAATAACATAAGAATTTTTTAGAATTTGAAAGAATCTCTACAAATCCACAATCCAATAACACATGAATTTAAAAGAATTTGTAAAATATAGGATTGAATAACACTAGAATTCTATAGATTTCTAAATTCTTTTATTTTCTATAGAATTCTTTAATTGAATACCCCCACCTAAATTTAATATATATGATAACTTTTTAGAAATATGTGCTCAACTTCTTTACTTAAAGGATCTTTATCTGTTAATGTAAAGATATAGTGGTGATTATTATATAGTGGCGATATTTTATGCAAAGATATAGTGTTGGTGTTATAGAATGTTCAGTCAGTCGGGTTTTACATTGAAACATACAGTCACTGGTTAACAGGTAGACACAGATGGGTAGAGTATGCATCGAAGGATCGTTACAACGCATCTCAAGTACCAGCTGAATGGCATGGATGGCTTCATTTCATCACTGATCACACTGGAGATGAGGTAACACCAAAACCCATTTCACATTCATTATCTGCTTTAATCGGTAGGTAAAAGAAAATTGCTTAATCAACGTTGTCTCTGTTTCAAGCTCTTGAGTTTGAAACCGAAAAGGTATGGGATTGAGCACAGAGAGAACTTCTCTGGAGAAGGCGATGAATACATTTATCATTCCAAGGGACATGCCTTGAACCCGGGCCAAAAGAACTGGACTCGTTACCAATCATGGGAACCAACCAAGATCACTAAGTAAGAAAGATGAGATTTGGTTTATTGACTTTGAGAATCTCTCCGAGTGATTTTGTGGTTTTGTTTATGTGTCTTCTTAATAAAAGCTGTTTTGGATATAAAGCTGTACAATTGCGTAATTGATGTTGTTTAATCATTACTTGAGGATTTGTCAGTAAACAATTCATGCTAAATTAAAGCACAATTAAACTACATGTGTTCTCTAATCCCATACGCCAGATAAATCTTATTGACTTTGATACAACTGAGGTGTACAATTTTGACTTCATCGGCAAGAATCTCGAGTTGCAGAACAAAAGATCAAGGGAGTAAAATTCAAATAAAGACAAATTAATTTAAAAACAAAGAAAAATATCTTCCATCAAAATACTTTAATGAAATATATCTGAAATTGAGATCTTTATCCTTAAAGAACGGATATTCTATCATAAAATAAATGGTAGACATTGCTGGCTTCACAGAACATATGAGTTTTTTTTTATCAGCAGGAAAACATGGTTTATTAGAGCATGATTAATGGTGATCCCCTAATGGGGATCATTTGAATAAAATAGTATTAATTATAATAATAAATTAATCTAAAGATCCTTTAAGAGTTTTTGGAAAATTAGCCCTTGTAATGGTGATCCCCTAATGGGGATCTTTAGACATAATATAATAGTTTTTTTTAATCTATTAACTATTATTTATTAAGGTAAAATAACAAAACATCATTCAAATTAATAAGATTGAAACTTAAAAAAACACAAATTTTTAATTTTACATAATTCAAGAAATTTAAAATATTTCAGTTTCGACATAAGACAAATACATTACCTAAAAATATAAACCCATATTACAGATACATGAAAGCATTGAAACATAAAATTGCAAACCGAAACATATACAAATTGGAAGGCAGAGAACTTTCTTTTTCCTTTTCTTGAAGTCTCAAAAGAGAAGCATCAAACTGTGGAACAAGATAAAATCTTTTCAAGCCCTCCGTAGCATAACAGGAAAGACCCATGTTCTGGCTCATATACACATCAAAAAGACCCAAACTTACATCATGGTTGCTGACTCTTCTTCCCATCGCTGTGATGTCCATTTATCAACTCCTTTAGCTCCAAAATACTCCTCAACTTTCAGATCTACATGTGCTCTACACTCACAGCATTGCTACAAAACAAAATCATTCGGAAGTGAGAGTCGATTTAAAGCAATATTTTTTGCTCATAGATCAATCAAAGGAGAGGTATGAAACAGCTAAAACTGATAGAAAGAAAGAGACCACAGAAGCAAAATCTAGAAATTAAAGTGAGTAAGCCTAAACTACATGTGCTCCGATTTCACAGCATTGCTAAAACCATACAAAACATAAAATGAAACAGTATTTCTTTCACATACACCACTCAACCGAGGTATGAAGCAGGTAAAATGGTAAAAGAAAGAGACCAGTAACTTGGTAAGCAACAGACATTCAAGACATTTACTTCAGAGGAAGAACAATAATTTAGTTATTTCAAATCAAATTTGGGAGAAACCGTTAACAATGGAGCTACTACATATCACTTTTGCCAGGATATTACACTCAAGCCACACATCATAAGTCACAGATGAGATAATAGCATACACAATGGTGAACATTAGCTTAGAATCAAGAAAGTGATAACAATGGAGCTACTAGATTTATCACTTATCAGTTTTTCCAGGATATCTACACTTTCTAATCCCAATTCTCACAAGTCAACAAACTAAGCTAATCTGAACAGAGAAGTTCCGATCCAATCAACGATCTGTACGAAATTCCCCTAAATCTGATCGAATCAAAACCCTAAATTCACCAAAATCGATCAAAGATGAGAAACAAACCGGACGGAAATTGTTGGAACCAGAAGACTATTAATGGTGAGGAGAGTGATCTCGTCGACTTCAGCGATCTCAGAGTTGCCATTGAGATTGAGTCGGCGACGATCACAGGGAGAGTATTGAACGGAACCATTGGTACCGAGACTGAGCCAATTCGAGAGATTTTTGGTCACCCAGAGAAAGGAAAATCGATTTTATGCAACAAAATTCAATCGATTCAAGTTGAATCGAATGATTTGTTGAGTTTTGTTCAGAATCAAGATTGAGAGGATTTCTTCGTCGAGAGAGAGAGAGAGGCGAAAGAGGAAAAAAATTGTCAGAAGAAAATGATGTAAATTTTTATTTTGGGTTTTTATATTTTTGATTTCGACCAATTACAGAAGGCCACGTACGGGATCTTTGGGGTTTCTTCAGAACCCATATTATGCTCCGATGCTTTCACTGTTCAAACCACAACAATTATACACATTATATTTAATCCCTTTGCTCCCCTAAAGATTCAGTCAAAATACCCCATTATTCATGCTCTTAGTATTTTATTTGTCGTTATTTGGTCAACTTTGTTATCAATTTTGTTTCAAAAAATATTAGAATAATAATCCCAAATGGAATTAAATTAAACAGAATGAGATCCATACGAATATTAAAATATACTAATATTATAATTAAGTAAAAACAGTATCCTAATTTGAAATTAAAGATAGACTATTTAAAGGGCTCTGATTCACTGTCCCGTTAACAGCTATAATCCTTCTTCTTCCTGACAATTATTGTCGTCACGTCTCCTTCCTCCTCCCGTTTCTCTCCTCTGCGAATTCGAAACTCCTCGAGATCTTAATCTGGGTCTTCTTCAATAAACCCACACTCACGAAATCTCAGGATCCATTTATCAAGCTTCCATAGCCATGGGGTTTGATCCTGAGAAGCCATCGATTTCACAGGTTTTACCCCTTCTCATGAATCATTCTCTTCTGTTATTTTTGTGATTAGTTTTGGAATTAGAGAGTTATGAATGCATGCAATCTCTAGGTTTACGGTTTTGACTTGATTTGTGAAGAAATGTGAGATGAGATGAGATTAGAATCATCTTAGGTTGTGGATTTGGAACCAATAATTTCATAAATACTGTATCTAACTTTGTTTCTGAATCTGAAATTTGGTGTTCAGGTTGGTGATTGTTCTTCAGGTGAGATTAAGCAACCTCTGATAAAGCAGAACCAAGAAAACTACTCTGTTCTTGCAGCAATACCCCCGTGAGATTTTTTTTTTTTTTTCTATTGTTTGGTAGTCATTAATACTATCTAATGAAACTTGTGGTCCCAGAAAGTTTTATTTTGGTTGTTGTTATTCACAATTTAATGCCAACATTTTTGGTGATAGCAAGTGAGAATCGATTGGCTGCTGTGTAGTAACATTTATACATATGTGTTTTTGTCTTAAAGCATGCTAAGAAACTACAAGTCATTTTTATTGCAGGTTTCTCTTTCCAGCTCTTGGAGCTTTGCTTTTTGGTTATGATATTGGTGCAACATCTTGTGCAACTATGTCTATTAGGGTAATTCTTGTACTGGACTTTTGACTTTTCTATATTGTTCAAGCAGTATCTGCACCTCTATAACTTATACCATTTGCATGTTCATAATTGTTTAATCCCCTTTTAAGTTCACTCTCTTACTGTGATTGTTTGTCCTATACAGTCTCCTACACTAAGTGGGATTTCATGGTACAACTTGTCTTCAGTGGATGTTGGTATCATTGTGAGTCCATATTTCATCTACATGGTTATTTTATTACTTTTTTATTCTTGTTTCCTCCCTAATGGAGTTTTGTGGTCTTTCTTGTGGAAGGAAAATAAATTTTGCTTACGGTATCTTTATAAATTTTTGCAGACTAGTGGTTCACTGTATGGTGCCTTACTTGGCTCCATTGTGGCATTTACTGTTGCTGACGCTATAGGTTGGTTTTTCTTTGACTTTCTTCATCTTGGTATGTAGCAGTGTCTCCATCAGCAAGTAAGTGACTTGTTTAATTGATTTTTTTCAAGGCAGAAGGAAGGAGCTGATTTTGGCTGCGTTCTTATATATTTTTGGAGCCATTATGACTGCACTAGCACCTGTCTTTTCTGTCCTGATAATTGGAAGGGTTATTTATGGCATCGGAATTGGACTGGTAAGATAGACCCTGCAACTGCATTTCTTACTGTTTGCCTGCTAAAACTTGTATCTGTCCGTGTGATCTTCCAGTGTGGATCTTGCATTTGACTGTGTAATCAATGAAAGTCAACTTTGCCAAAACATAGCTACCTGGTACAAATATAGTTCCCTCTATTGCTGAACATGATGCATTATCCAACACACATATAATAGTGTATCCATTGTTGTGTGCATATATTGGCTCGCTTTTCTAGCTCAGCAATAGTGGAATTTGGCACAGAGTATGCAAAAAAAATCCTATTCTTCTTGCCCCCTGCCTCATTCTGTTGGATGTAGTAGATAGCCACTGATTATAAATCTAGTTTACCGTTCAAATTAAAATGTTATCCTATCTAGTTTGAATCCATGCAGCTGTGGAGTACAATTTATGACATTCTTTATTAATTTGATATGTTCCCTTACATTTAGACAATGCACGCGGCTCCAATGTACATTGCGGAGACTGCTCCAAGTCAGATACGAGGACGGATGATATCACTAAAGGAATTCTCCACTGTCCTTGGGATGGTTGTAAGTTCTCAAGCTCTGAGGATCATGGAAATTTATTGCTCAGTTTGAATATACTGAGTTGCTACGAAATTTTTCTGTCTACAAATTTAGACTGACACATAGAATTTTATGAAGGGAGGTTATGGAATCGGTAGCCTTTGGGTTACGGTTATTTCTGGTTGGCGTTACATGTACGCAACAATTGTCCCTTTTCCAGTTATCATGGGAATCGGAATGTGTTGGCTACCAGCATCCCCTAGGTGGCTTTTATTGCGCGCTCTCCAGAAAAAAGGAAATGTCGAAAACCTTCAACAAGCTGCGATTAGGTCCCTACGTCGCCTAAGAGGGCCTGTCATAGTTGACTCAGCAGCTGAGGAAGTAAACGAGATACTGGCTGAACTTTCCTTGGTGGGTGAGGACAAAGAAGCTACATTTTGTGACATATTTCAAGGCAAGTGCTTGAAAGCTCTCACTATCGCAGGAGGTTTAGTGATGTTTCAACAGGTCCGTGCAATACTTTTTGTCGAAAAGTTCTATGTGAAAAAAGAACAATTACCAGTTATATTTTGTTTTTCAAATCGCAGATAACAGGGCAACCAAGTGTACTTTATTATGCTCCATCAATATTACAGGTTTTTTTTACGCTTCTAATTGAGTCTGCGGTTAAGTAGGAAGCTGGCTTTGACTGCAGTAAGAGGAAACTCTCATGGTTAACTTCTTTCATTTTTTTTACCAGACTGCCGGTTTTTCAGCTGCAGCTGATGCAACTCGGATCTCTATTCTGCTCGGTGTATTAAAGGTATATATTTTCTTCCAGCTGATGCAACTGTTTTATCCTTGTGTACTAATTTTTCTATTGCAAAGCTATTAAAGACTTGACGTGGTCCTTCACTGTTGCAGTTGGTTATGACGGGAGTGTCTGTTGTAGTTATTGACAAACTTGGAAGGAGACCTCTACTTCTTGGTGGTGTTAGTGGCATGGTCTGTCCTCTGACATCTTTATTCCTAAAATTTCCACATGTTTACCGTCTTTTTGATGATATGACATCGAGAACCTGAATGATTCAGACATTTATTTTTTTCATATTTTCAATTGTGTAACAGGTGATCTCACTGTTCCTCCTGGGGTCTTACTACATCTATTATCATGCGGTACCTGCTGTTGCTGTAGCTGCATTGTTACTATATGTGGGATGTTACCAGGTTAATTTTTTCTTGCGAATTCTTCTAATCAAAGTTCCAAATGTCGTATGCATGTTGATGTCTTCGTTGATATGATCTTAAGATTTGCCGTGAATCTTGCAGCTATCCTTTGGCCCTATTGGTTGGCTGATGATTTCAGAGATATTTCCCTTGAAACTAAGAGGACGAGGAATCAGTATAGCAGTGCTTGTAAATTTTGGCTCCAACGCACTTGTGACTTTCGCTTTCTCGCCTCTAAAGGTAAATTTATACAAAAAATCCAAAAAAAAGACTCCTTCTCTTAAACAAGAGATTCCCCATTTACGTTTTGTGGCTAACTTACTCAGATATCTGAACTGCAATATACTACAGAAACCCCTAGGCTAATTACAGTGACCAGGCTCTAGGAGATTATCACAACAGAGCCATTTCGTTTTAGTTCTTGCAATTCCTGAGATTATCGAACTTTTGTGGTTAAAATTAGCTTCACCTGGTTTTGGTTTTGTTTTCATTGCAGGAGTTGTTAGGAGCTGGAATATTGTTTTGTGGATTCGGAGTAATATGTGTAGTGTCTCTCTTCTTCATATACTTCGTTGTACCTGAGACAAAGGGTCTCACTCTAGAAGAAATCGAAGCCAAATGTCTCTAATGGGTTTCTCATCTTAGCTTCATTTTCGCTGCTGCTTCATTGTTCGAGACTGTAAATGGGAAACCCATCTATGCCTTTGCGATCTACCTAAAAACTTGAAACGCGGAACATCACTGTTCGGAACTGGTGCAGCTTGGGGGGACAATTCGGTGTGTTGTACAACATTTAAAATTCGTAATGAAGTTTCCTCAATTTGTTTGTAGAGTGTAAAAAAGACCTCACCATTCAAATTTTGTTCTATAGCAATTTTGTTTGTTCCTAATGTCTCTGTCCCTATTGTATTCTGTTATGCACGACTTGAGAATGAAACAAAACTGAATTTCAATTCGTTCGGTTAAATGCCGGTTTGACATAGCTGTCAAAACATTGTAAATAACGTCATAAACAAGAAAACATTTCATGTGGGGATGTATATACATAGGTCACATTTAATTTGAGAAATATAGGTATTGACAAAAAAAAAAAAAAAACTTTCTATTTTTAGCGGTAGTGACTATATGATCACACGATTAACGGGACGAGCCAATTAAAATGCAGACTAGGAAGAAACCCAAATCATCTTTTGTGATCGAAAATAAAATCAAACAAGAGACAATGTCGAGGGTGAAGAACAAGCAAGTCATATTGAAAGATTACGTGACTGGTTTCCCCAAAGAGTCAGACCTCATTTTCAATGATGCAACCGTCGATTTAAAGATTCCGGAGGGATCCACGAATGTTGTCGTGAAGAATCTCTACTTGTCTTGTGATCCATACATGCGCATTCGCATGGGGAAGCCTGATCCCAATACTTCTAAGCTCGCTCCACCTTACACTCCAGGGGAGGTACATAAAAATGAGATTAATATTGGTTGGATATAATATTGTTCTGTAGAAAACAAAATGGATCTTGATTAATGTGAGATTGGGTTCTGATTCACATGGTCTATATTTCATAGTGAATAGGTAGTTTGGAGTATGAAAAATTATTACAACATTTTGGAGACATTTTTCTATTATGTGACGATAATGTTGTGTTTAAGTGTCTTACTAATCTCCTTGAGATGTGATCTTGCAATTGTTTTCTTTTAATCCAAGAAATGTTACTTGTATTAGAAGTGATTTCTTATGAATTTTCTCTTACTCTTGTTCGTACGTGCTTAAGGCTTTTACTGGGTTCTTTTGTAGCCAATCTACGCGTTTGGAGTGTCTAAGGTGGTAGATTCGGGGCACCCGGATTACAAAAAGGACGAGTTAGTTTGGGGAGTTGTTGGATGGGAGGAGTATACCACTTTTACTCCAACTCCGGAGTCACACATCTTCAAGGTTCAGCACACCGATATTCCCTTATCCTACTACACTGGACTTCTCGGTATGTTACACTCGCCCATATCTCTATGATTACATTAAACATTATGGCCTAGTCTTGGATTATAATGTATGCTTCATTGAAACAAGTTACTGAATCTCACAATCATGTATAATACTACTTGCTTTGGACAGACTTTGTGGTCTAAGAATCATTTCCTTTGTTTTTTTGACAGGTATGCCTGGTATGACTGCTTATGCTGGGTTTCAAGAGGTCTGTTGTCCTAAGAAAGGAGAGACAGTCTTTGTGTCAGCTGCATCTGGTGCAGTTGGTCAGCTCGTCGGACAACTTGCAAAGATCGCGGGCTGTTATGTCGTTGGAAGTGCGGGCAGTGATGAAAAGGTTACAAAACAACTATGCATAAACTTTGCATAAACTTTGATTTTTTTAGCTGATCAAGAGTGTGAGTTTTTAGGTGGATCTTCTCAAGAACAAGTTCGGGTTTAATGACGCTTTCAATTACAAAGAAGAGAAGGATTATAGTGTTGCCCTTAAAAGGTAAGAAGATACTTATTTGCATAGCGACGATACGATACATAGAACAGAGTTTTGACTCAAATATGAGGCCTATTTGTTCACCAGGTGCTTCCCGGAAGGAATCGACATATACTTTGAGAACGTAGGAGGCAGAATGCTAGACGCAGTACTCCTAAACATGAAGTGTCACGGGCGTGTTGCGGTATGTGGAATGATCTCACAGTACAATCTAGAGGAAAAAGATGGAGTACGCAACTTAGCAACAGTACTCTACAAGCGGATTAAGATTCAAGGTTTTGTAGTATCTGATTACTTTCACAAACACTCTCAGTTTCTTGATTTTGTGCTACCCTATGTAAGAGAAGGCAAGATCACTTATGTTGAGGATAAAGTCCAGGGACTTGAGAATGGACCTACTGCTTTGATTGGACTCTTCCACGGTAAGAACGTTGGCAAACAACTCATAGTCATTGATGCTCAATGAATAAGACGTTGAAGATTTTTGTTTTCAGTTTTATTGGTAACTTCCTTGAGAATAAAGCCTTGTTGATTATACAGGGCATGATTACGTTTGTATTTGGATTTTAATCATTTTATATATTCTTCTGAAAAAAAGGCTAGTATTAGCCAAATAGCTATTTGATTATTTTTTTAAGTATATAATAATAACAGTACGATTTATAATTCTCCTCTTCTTTATATTCACCAATTTTTCTTCCGAAATTTTGTATAAATTAACTCTCTAAGATTAATTGAGTATTAAAACCACATGTAAAAAATATAAAATCCGTAATTAATATGCGAAAGGTTAAATTTTGAATGAGAGACAAAAATATTATATCATTCATCTTACAATTGTAAAAATAAATTATTTAAAAATAAACTGACTATCTCAAGTGATATTTGACTTCTTTTTTTTTTTTTTTTTTTTTTTTTTTTTTTTT
>OVAF01000065.1:211-14583 GCA_900406245.1 Odontarrhena argentea | reverse complement strand
AAAAAAAAAAAAAAAAAAAAAAAAAAAAAAAATCAGAGTTTGTATGTTTCCAGATATGTGGGCCTATGAGTTATAAGCAAAGCCCAAATAAAGCTGTGGTTGTCTCCTTGTCTTTGGTCGCTAGATAGAGAAGCTCAGCTTTTGATTTGGAGCAATGGCGTCAAATCTCCTGAAAGCCCTAGTCCGATCGCAGATTCTTCCTTCTTCGAGGAGGAATTTCTGTGTAGCCACCACTCAACTCGGCACTCCAACAGACGATCTCGTCGGAAATCACACCGCCAAATGGATGCAGGTACTTTTTACTCATTCCCGAATGAAATCTGTGCGAGACTTGGATCGGTTTAATTTGGGTGAATTTACTCTCGGTGATCTCCTCTAGGGTTAGATCGTGATTTGGCATGTTTACGAGTTTAATCGATTCGTTTTGCTCAAAACTATGTTACTGACATTAATTGGATTTGGGAATCTTAGGAAAACTATCATTTTGAAATTGTTTGAGGGATAGAAACTATCTGTTCTGATGATTTTCCTTTTGAGAAACTTAGGCCTGCTCTTAATGTATCCATCTACTTATACATATGTAGGTTGGTCCATGTTTGGCCATAATCGAGTACAACAATAGATTAGCCAAAGGGCTGATTCGAGCAGAATGGGAGTTGCCAATTGAGATAGCCTTAATACGAGTAGAGTAGAAAATGTCATGCTTCCTTAGGGTATTAGCTTGAGTTCTGGGGCTTCGCTCTGTGTTATTGTTATCTTATTCTGCATCTCCCAAGTCCAGTGGTGCAAAAGATAATTCCACCAAATCATGTCATTTTCTTTATCCCATAGTTCAGTCATCACAATTATTAGCTCAATAACTACAGTCTTGGAATCAGCTCCATTCACTTAAGGATTTTGTGAGGTAGAAAGTTTCCCATGTCTGTTTACAGTTAGCTTTAAATTTGAGTTCTCCTGGTCACTTATCTTTGCTACCAGGATTTTTTTTTGTTTGTGTGCTCTCATCGAATACTAAATGATTCATTCTAGGGAGTTTTAATAGTTTGGTGAGATTTTCAAACCTAGGCTAGATACTACCAATGGGTTCTTTCTTTGTGGTAAAATGTGAAGTTCGTGTATCACATTTTTTTTGTGGTGCCACATCCATGATAGTTTTACCGTAAAACTTTTACTTAACGTGGTTAATGAACTACTGTGTACAGGATAGAAGCAAGAAATCACCAATGGAACTAATCAATGAGGTTCCACCTATCAAAGTTGATGGAAGGATTGCTGCTTGTGAAGGAGGTTTGTCACCTCTTCTCATCATTTGCTTATATTAGTAAATATCTGATGATCACAATATATGACTTACAGATACCAACCCGGCTCTCGGTCATCCAATCGAGTTCATATGCCTCGACCTAGATGAGCCAGCAATCTGCAAGTACTGTGGCCTTCGTTACGTTCAAGATCATCATCACTAAAGCGAATCTTTGGCCTCTCTCTGAGCCTTTATTTACTCTCTTCCCTTTGATTGTATTTTTCAAGTTTGTGTAACGCTTTTGTGGTGCCTCGACACCTTCAGCTATTATCTAATAAAGGATTCGATCCGAATGGGTGGTAGTAGTGATATATGTTGTTTTCATCACAATATATGTTGTTTTCATAAAGGATTCGATCTCTCATCAAGCTGTAAGATCCAGTAAGAGATATTATTGTTTTTTTTAATGCCCTTTTAAAACAGCTTTATCATGTGGTGTTGTTCTAGCTATTTTCCAGTAATGGCTTTTTATGCTACGAAGAGTATATGAAACTAAATCATATATTCTCCGTGAAAAATGGTTTGCTAAATCTTATGCGAAACAAATTAAAAGTCCAACAAGAGACTAATGGCCCGTTAGTATGCCTGTGTAAGGAGCTGATTTGCACGTGAGGTGCACGTGCCACTACTCGGAAGGTTTTGGATAATCCCACTACTCAGAATCTCAGATGCGTATAAATAGAGAAGGGTCATAAATGGATAGTTCATCTCGGAATTTATTTGAGCTTTGCGAAAGAGTAACAACATGAAAATACAAAACTTCTCCTTAACCAAAAAGGAGAAACAATAAGAATCAGATTTTCTGCCTAATCCTCCAAAACAACATCTGAGATTCTGGGACATTTTTTTTGCCTCTGTCTAAGAGTGTGAAGGTGAGAGAGATCACTCGATTCACTAATATATAAATCTCATTTCTTGTCGGTTCCTGCCAGTTTTATTCTCTGTTGATGCTCTGCAACTTTGTATTCCACAACCTCTCTAAAAAGCGTCGAGTCCAGCACACAGTCCTCACTTCCATAAACTGCTGCTTGAACACTCGCCATCAGTTTTGCAATCTCTCTACCTGAGAACCCTTCGGTTTTCGCAGCCGCTTCCTTTAAAAGCTCTTCCGTGACACCCTTTATCTCAATCCTCTGCTGCTCTTTCTTGAAGAGGCGGTGGAAGAAACCTGGCTTTCTTGGACCAGCCTGAGCTATGTACTTTTCTAGATAGAGTTTTAAGAGCTTGAACCGCTCTTCTTCTCCCGGTAAGGGGAATTCGAGAACCTCATCAACACGGTCTGCCACAGCTGAGTCTAGGTCACCTGGTCTGTTTGTGGCAAGTGCTAAGACTATGTCTTTGGACTGGTCACCCGTGCGGAAGAGAAGAGCATTTAGTGCACTCCTTTGAGCTTCACTCATGTACGTTTTGTTCCTCCTGTTGAATGGCAATGGACAACTCATCAAAACCAAAACAAAGTGTTGACATGACCATCCTGAGAGGTGATAAGAGGAATCACACTTACTCGCATAAAAATGCATCAGCTTCGTCAATGAAGAGCAATAAGCCTCTCTTAGACTTTTTGCCCCAATCAAACAGTTGGTGAATCTTTGTAACAGCCTGAGATCCAAGTGGAGCAACATCTCCTCCAGTCATCAGAGCATAATCCAAACCCTACACGAATTATTAAAGTTAGGAATTAGATGAAGAAGAGTATGTTAAAGTAACAAACCCAAGAAGCCCATGAGCATATCTAGAACTACGAGCCCAGATTCAACCTTCAGATTTAACTCTGAAAAACATAGCAACCACTATCTTATGCTAAACTGTCCTAACTGTATATGCTATATAGACTCTCCATTCGGGTGTCTTATATAATTTGTTTTTTAAAACCCCAAATCTACATGGATTAAGAATACATACAGATTTACGAGCCAGCTCTCTGGCAGCCATTGTTTTTCCTGTTCCCGGAGGACCGTAGAAAAGCATATTTCGGAAAGGAGCCTGGTGGGATTTTGTGTTTGCAGTTGCATTAGCTAGCTGTTGAATTCTCTTTTGTAAAGAAGGATGCAAAATAACATCACCAAACCCGTTTCCATTTTGGGAAGCCGCCTCCTTACCACGCAATGTGGACATTGCACGTGAAAGTGAACCAGACCAAGGGTACTTGCCTCTCGATGATTCTCGGATTAAGGATGGTTGTCCTAAGATTCTGTCCACGTAGCTCCAGATAACTTTTGCACCTTCTCTGCAACAAGCAATTTAGCAGCCAGCTAAATTTATATTTCAGTATTGTAGAATAGTTGACTCACAGGTAAATTACGAATTATAATCAAGGAAAGCAAAATGAGAAACTTCATAAACCTTTCAGACACAAGAACTCCTCATTACGGCAAAAAAGATTAAAAAAATCAACCATTGGACTAATATCTTTTTACCTTGTTGTGTAGATTCCAGCTGCGAGAGCGGTGACACCCCCTACGGCAACAATTAGTTTATTTTGATCCGTGAGAATTGCACGCAATCCGCCTAGGAAAACAAGAGTAAAGTGTCAATTACCTGTTAAAAACGATCAGACCTTCAATCATTAGTACGAAAGGGGAAAGCCATGAATATTTAGGGGGCCACACATCTATTCAAATCACTAATTCATGGCACATGATCATAAGAGTCTAACAGCCAAGGTCTACTCAGGGAATTCCATGCATGTAACTAATATCACACCTCCAATATGATCAAATGTAGTGTTTATAGCAGCAACCCATTTTTCTCTTTCTGCGTTTGCACGATCAACAAGCATTCTCCTGTTTACATCTTCAGCAAGCCTTGCTTCGTGGGCTCTCCCTTCAGCTTCTGCTATAGCTTTGACCCTTATTGTCTCACGTTCAACCTCAGCCTTCTCCCTCTCAGTTTGTCGTCTTTGTGCCTGGATCTGTTCCTCAGTAGCTCGTCGAGCTTGTTCCTGCCTAATTGCGGAATCTTCTTGCATTTTCACAAGTTCTTGGTTTCTAGTTCTATGAAACTCATTCTCAGCCTGAAGCACGATACACACAACCACAGGCTGTTAGAGAGAGAAAAAAAATCCCAATAATCTAGAATTATTTTGAGAGTTGCATGCCTGCATCCTCTTTCTTGCCAAATCATCCTCATAACGGGCCATCTGCGATTTTGTCTGTGCTTGGTGCTGAGCAAGTTTTTTCTGTTCATCGTATATTACCTTTTGCCTCTCCTGTAATATAAAAAATGTCAGGCACACAATTTGGCTGCTAGAAGAAGAAATTACGCAGAGAAAGTGACTCAGACTCATACTGATCACTGATTGATATAGCGGAAGCAGGTTCTGTCACAAGACAACATTCTCAACTTTAATAACAAAACAGCATAATCATCTTTAGCTGCTGGTGCTACTAATTCGTTTCTAATAGGCAGCCGTTAAGAACGTATCTAAATATCAGAAAATGAATCTGAAGTTAGTATATCTCACAGTTTCAGCTTGGGCTTGCATAGCTTTATACTCTTGCTCCTTAGCCGCAAACTCAACTTGCTTTGTCTCTTCTTGCTGCTTAATACTTTCAAAAACCTACAAGAACCAAACACACACCATTTCAAAATACCTTAAAGAAAACTTTTCTGAACTCCAACACAGATTTCTACCATTTTTAGCCACAACCCCGTCTCTAATTGCATCTTCATACAAATTATAACCTAGAAAGAATCCATTTCTAAGCTTTCACTTTCCCAAAATTCAGTAAATACAACTCTTATCAGTTCCATGTAGCATGATTTTAATCAAATACAAAATTCCTAACTACACAAAGAATGATATATAGCTTCAAGAAAGAAGAAGACCTTTTTCGCGTAAGAGGATTTGTTAATCTCATTCAAAGCCTTAGCTCCACGCTCCAACGCCTCCGGATCGAAACCACCGGAACTCGTCCTCGGATTATCATTCCTCGGCTTCTTAGGAGCAGAAGCTCCTTCCCCGGCCGCCGTCGACGGTGGCTTCTGAGTTTGCGACGGCGGCTGCTGAGGATTTGCGGAAGTAGAGATTCCAGGAAAAGTGAAAGGACCATCTGCAGCAGCCACTTTCGATTGCGCAAGAGAAGCCGTAGCTGCTAGGGCTGAAATTAACCCAATCGCACATTTCTGAGCCATGGCGAAACTTAGGGTTCTTCAAGATTCAAGAATGTTGTTGAAGAAGAACGAGTTATGTAGAAGAAATTGGCTTGGAGACGAAGAAATTCGAAGCCGAAATATCTATTGCCATAGTAGAGACTAGAGAGATGCTTCTCAAGGTTTTGGTAGGGTTTCGGCGGGATTTTACCGGTTTAGGTTACGGCCCGGTTTCTGGATAGTTAACCGGATAACCCGACCCGTTTTGATCTGTTGGTATTGTACATAAGATGAATTAAATTGAATGATTATAAGATTAATGTAACACTTGTAACATAAATGATTCCATCAACAGATTACAAAATTTCAAAAAGACAACAAAAAAATGTCCTTTTCCAACAACAAAAAGATAGACAATGAGAGAATCTTTGGCCATTCTTCATGCTTTCTTGGTGAATCTTTACTTTGTTTTTCTCGGCCACTCTCTGTCTAACATCTTTGGACAGAAGAAAGAATGTAAACAATGTAAAGATTTGAGTTTTCGAGAAACCAAACCTATGATCATGGGAAAGTGAAAGATCCTCCAATTTCAGTGGTACCAGCTGGTGGATTAATGGCGACCCAAAGAAGAGAAATGGTGATGGCAACAAGTCCAGACCAGACATAAACAATGGTTGGTGTTCTTCCTCTTCTTCCCATGAGACCTTTAGCAAAAGGATAAAGATGAGCCAACACCCAGAAACTGAAGAACACTCCTCCAATTAGCTTACTCCACTGTGGAATCACACTGTATATCGTCCTGCTAAATCCGACCGCGATGGCGATTAGATTCACCATCATGATTGTGATCGGTGGGATCATGAGCGATGTCCATTTCACTACGTAGAGATCGGCGAATTCGTCGTCTATGTCCTCTCCTCCGGATTTAGATGTCAATGTGAAGGAGATTTCGATTCCGGCTACCACTTTAAGCAGTCCTTGGATAACCGCGGCTAAATGAGCACTTGTTCCTCCAATGAGCCAGAATTGCTCGTTTCGCCACCATTCCTCAAGTGAGATTCCTGACCATTTGATCTCGAGGAGAGCGAGTAAGCAGAGTGTAACGGAGATGATTAGGAGGTAGCAGAGGAATGTGACGTTGAGTGTTTGGACTATGAATTGTCCTGAGAAGAGAGAGAGCGCCGGGAGGAAACAGTAGACAATGAGGAAGAAGGATGTGAACGGGTAGATTCCAACATTTAAGTAAGCGATTCTCTGGAGGATTTTCATTCTCGGGCTAGCAAGAAAGGCATTGTTTTTAGAGAAAAAGATCTCAACTGACCCAGTTGCCCATCGAAGAACCTGGTGAAGCCTATCCGTTAAGTTGATAGGAGCTGTGCCACGGAAAGCATCACGTTTTGTCACACAGTAAACCGACTTCCAGCCTCGGTTATGCATTCTATAACCTGTGACCACATCTTCCGTGACTGATCCGTAAATCCAACCGATCCGAGTTCCCCACTCAGTTTTATCTTCGTACCAACAAGAGATGACGGCTATAGCTTCCGCAACAGTTGTTGCGTCAAGAAGCTCACGGGGAATGGTGAGAGCGCCAGGCGGTCTTCCGTTTTGCACAGCCGGGTGATCTGCAAGAGGACGGCCTTGGAACTCCGCCACTGGAATTGAATCCAGAAGGAAAGTCGAGTTTCCAAATTTCTTCGGTGTCAAATAAAGATTCATCTCTTCGTCATCATCCGAGTCACCACCCATTCTCAAAGATCGGTTTTCTTCTGGGACACGGGTTTTCTTCTTCTTGCGACCGAAGCAGCAGCTGCAGAATCCAGGATGATGTTCTTTAGCACGAGGCGGATCGAACCCGTACAGCGCGATTCTTCTGAAAAGACACCCCGTCCCGACATAAACCGGACCCATCAAACCATCAAGTGCTCTCATGTTTACATCAAAGAAGACAGTGTTGTGATTCGCATATCGATCAGACGGGTCAATACCTTCAAACCGTTGAGGAAACTGAACGTAGCAAAGCCTGTCACCGCCTCGATCCATCATGAAACACATTCCCTCTCTCAGAGCCTGAGAGTTGTAGATGTAATGATCACAATCAAGATTGAGTATGAATGGACCGTTGGACATAATTGCAGAAGCTCGGACCAGTGCATTCATGGCTCCTGCTTTCTTGTTATGATCATATCCCGGTCGCTTCTCACGTGAAACATAAACAAGAAGCGGTAGACGAATGTCGACATCTGTAAGATCTAAGAACCCTTCGGATACTCCATGTAATGGCTCATCACTCGGCGGCTTTAACATCACCTGCATTTATCAAACAAAAATGAACAGTGATCTTAGAGGTGGCATATAGACCAAACAAATCCGAATAAACAGGAAGAACCTGAAGTAACTGAACAGAAACGAAATGTACCTGAATTATACCGGCATGGTCACTACGGGAATGATCAGGTGAAGAAGTGATCCAAGTTCCAGGCCAATGGGTACCATCAGCCATCCATGTAGCTTTAGGAATCTTGACTGGCTCGACAGGCTCATCGTCTCTGTTCTGTCTCTGCAGCTTCATGGCCTTAATCTCCTCCCGAGCGTGATAAGCATCAGAACGGCGCCTGATTGAGTCAGGCAAGCCATTGATCCTAACCTTAAACTCATCATACTCACGCTTCACCCGTCTTCGATCCTTAACAAAATCAGCCTTCACCTTGTTCTTGTAAGGATCTCTTTTCAGACTGAAGTATGAATCTGGATTCCTCGGTTCAATATTGTGTTTACGACAAAAAGGAACCCAAATATTTGCAAAACTTGCTGCTTCAGCCATGGCTTCAAAAGTCAAAAGTGCTCCTCCATCGTCTGAAACATAGCAAGCAAGCTTCTCGACAGGGTAGTCAGCAGCGAGAATCGATAAAATGGTGTTGGAAGTAACAAGAGGAGGTTCTTTCTCCGGATCTGCTGTAGACACAAACATATCGAGTCCCGGGAGATCAGATTTCCCGGTCGGGTTGCTCGGTGTCGGTGTTTCAAATTTTTCTTTAAGAACATTGAGATCTGTAGCTCGGTTAATCGGGCACAGCTTTGGAAGCTGATCAAGAAGCCAAGAAAAGGCGAACCAAAGCTCACAAACCACAGACATTCCCCATAGCCATATTGCATCTTCGTTTTTGTGCTTAATCCTCCACATCAAGAAGAGAGCAAGAACAACGATCCGGATAAATATCAAAAGCCTGCATAAGATAATCAAATGTGTCAGTTAAAGTTTTAAACAAACTTCGATATCTTGGAACAAGAACAAACTTTTTTCACCTGTAAGGACTAATAACAGCTGCAGGAATTTGCAGTTTCCGAGTAAGCGGTCTCCAAGGTCTACTCATCAGGTCCTGCGGCCCCATACCATGGCCACCTCCGTCCTTCTCACTCCCGAAATTCCCATCTTTTGTCCAGAAAGCATTTCCGTAACCATAAGTCCCACTGGTCTCAAACAACCACCTGTTGTGATCAAAATCACCGGTCTGACTCCTCATTAAACCCGACTTAGTTGACTTCATCAACGACAGTCTTCTCTCCATCTTCGAGCCACCACCTGATGGGGGCGGAAGCATAGGCCGTGACTCCCGCTGCTTCTTGTTAACATCAGCCAAATCCGTCAAATCCGTGTTCCTATAAGGCTCCTTACACCCAGGGCAAATCCCACCATCCGTTTTCACAGCATCCATAAAGCAATCCCTACAAATCTTGAAATCACATTCACAAGGAACAAGATCTTGACCTCTTTCATCACTCATCACCTTCACGTCACACCCAGGAACCGCGCAAGACGAGCCTTTCTGACCCGCCATCTGCGGATGAGTAGTCTCCGTGTCAATCACTTTGTCCATAAGATGAGCCCGAGTCACGCTGTTAAACCCACCCGTGAACAACGAACTGGAAACATACTGCTCCTCCACCTTCTGAGAAATGGACGTATCCATAGGCTGATTATCCGGAGTAGCCGGAATCTGAACCGTATAGTTAGTGAAATCCACACTTCCAAGCTCGCTATCGAGATCATCTCTCGAGTAATTGACATACCGCCCAGAGTTAGTCCTCCGAGCAAAAGTCACCGAGGGAGGCTGTCCCTGATGGTGCCTCGCAGCTTCAGCAGCATCAGAGTTCGTTGATAGATTTGATCGACTGTTTGTGAAATGATTATTAGACGCCATTGTCTAATATCCACCGGACTTTGTAGCCGGCAGATCCTGCAATAAAGAACCAACAATGCTCAAATCTTCAAGTCATTGTCAAAGATCATCAATTAAAAGACACCATTTGCACAAGACATTAACTCTAAATAAACAGATCATCAATAGATCTAAGCTTGGTCCACAACAAATCACATCATAACTCTTCATAAAGACGATGATCATTGTTCTAACCAAAAACATTAAATCTAAAGCTAAAACAGAGAAAACTAAATTTGTAGCTTAAATATCTCCATTAAAATCGAACTGGATCTTTAAACATTACGAGGAAGGTTATAGTAGTAGTACCTGAGAGTCTGTAAACAGAGGAAGAAGAAGCTTCAGATCTTCACCAAATAGGTATTTTCAAAACAAAGAAGAAACGGTTTCTTAAATTAACAAATCTTTTAGGAAAGAATCAAATGTAGTCGTGTTACCCAAACTGATTAAGGACATTTGAGAAAGAGAGAGATGAAGAAGAAGGAGAAGAAGAGACGAGGAAGGGACTTAGTCGTGACCAAATACATCAGCACTACTAAAGCTTTACTAATACACGTTATGATGGTAACGATTACTCAAATTTTATATAAATATATTCAGAGATCTTACACATTTATAAATTATAAACCAAAAATAATTGAAGATGAAAGAAGATCCAGAGATCTTTGCTTCTTCGTTAATTTTTAACTGAAGTAGTAAGATTTTAAGACGACGACCACTGTCAAAACGCCGGCGAGAGAAAAAACCGGCGGAGATTTTTATTTTTTAACTTTCTGTTTTTTTTTTTTTTTTTTTTTTGTTAGTTGAGCTTTTCGGACAAGGTGCAGAGAATGAAGGGAATCCATTTATTTATTTTTGTTATTATTACTTACGCGGTCGATGTAATAAAAATAAGGAGGAGGGTATTTTGGGAAAGCACGTAGAGAAAATGAACGCGGAGGGTAAGGGTATTTAGGGGATTTCAGTAGTATTAATATGTCATGTTTATCCATTTTGTCTCAATATTTAGGTTGATTTAACGTGTGTTAGTGTGTATACAGGGTCCGTCAATCACGCATGTGTTATGGGGAGCAAGTAATGAGGTTAACCCACCAAAATAATCATCGTTTTAAGATTAATTAATAACCAAACAATGTACATTACAGAGTAACGGGGTTAGTTTGACATTACCAATAAGGTCTCAAACTGTTAGAACTTCGACTCATACAACCAACCTCGAACAATAACACCATATGCATAATTCTCGTCTATTTAATATTTATTATGTTTTGTAATTTTCGTATTCAACTTTGGTTTTCATGTACAAATATTTTAAAACATATCTTTATAAATAAATATTTATAAGATGTATTTTAAATATATTGATGTATATCTATCCTAATGAATAAATCTATGCTAAACTTTCTATGTACAATAAATCTTTAAATGTTATAAAGTTCTATAAATGTTAAGATTATATTTATAAATCTTTATAATATTCATACATTGTAAATTTATCTTTAAATTTATAAAGATATAAATTTATACAGATTTATAAATATATATATACACAAAAAATCTTTATATAATTATATCATACAAAGTTATATTATTATACCTTTATAACATTGATTTTTATCTTTTAAAAATATATTATGATAAAATACTATAAATATTTAGCACGATTCGAATTGTTGATCTTCAAATCAAACAACTAGTCTCAAACCAACAACATCATAACTAATTTGCCAAAAAAAAAAACATCATAAGTATATTACTATGTACATGGGTATGAAATAAAACTCTCTCAATTTATGAGGAGATATTTTCATAGTAGTCCAAAGTTCAGTCACAGGTAAACCGAAAGCCCATAAAAAATTGAAACCTGGTCCATCACGCGGGTTATCTACTGTTCTTGCTGTTGACATCAAACCAAAACCAAAGGGGCCAATTTTCTAATAAAAAAATGACCACATCTGAAAAAATCCGAGGTAAAACCGAGCAAACATTTACTCGAATCTACAATTATTTGTTCGAGATGAGATATCATATGAAGGCCAAAACTGTACCAAATCAAACTAATGAATTAGATTTGTCCTGGTTCTAATTTCTAGGCATGAAATTGGTTTGGGCCGGTTTTCAACTATTAGACCAAGAATATGTTACTGTAAAACAATGTTCATTTGACCAGGTTAAGAACTCTAATGAACAAATTGCAATTGAGAAACAAACGATGGTAAGATCATTTGATTAATTGCATCTATATCCTCTTTAGATTTTAGGTAACACTACTAGTACTAACAATCTAAAAACACTAAAATTATAGAGGACCGTTAACCAAATTCCTTACTAATATTCAATTGAAACATCACAAAACTACATTACAAGATTGAGAAAAAGATGATGATGTCTTCTAAAAAAAACCAAACTTTCACTAAGGAAACTTTAAGCCCATTGATTTCATAATCTCAACATAACTCTGTTTTTGACCCTTTCCTTCTTCTTCTTCTTCTTCTTCTTCTTCTTCTTCTTCTTCTTCCACTCTCTCACCAGAGTTTCGAATCAAAGCTTCAAAGATTCTCTTAAAAGGAATTACATCACTCTCTTTCTTCTTTCCTCCGTCTACTTTACACGACGGTGGCAAAACCCTCTTCGTCGTCTCTTCTTTGTCTCCTTCTCCGGCAACGACATTAGATGTCGAACCTATCTCCTTTTCTGAAACCCTAGTTTCCATCTCCTTATCTGTGGTTGGATTCGATCTTACTACATCTCCAGATTCCGGTGATGTTGGAACAGAAACCATAACGATTGTGTCGCGGTCTAGCGGAGTTTGATAACCCCAACTGCCCAAAATCTGTGTGGAACTCTCTGTTGTGTCCGAACTATTCTCCATTATTATTTTTTTTCTGAAAGCTTCGAATTTTGGAATCGGCGAAACTGTTTATTTATTTAATAAAAGAGGAGTCTTTCACTCTTCTTGTTGATTTGAAATGAATGATTCGACAATCCAGAGAATGTACTGGGCTTGGGTTTTTTGTTTAAGATCTTATGTGGGCCCAATCGAGTTCGGTATGTTATTTATAAATCAATTAAACCCTGACCAGAAAGAAAGAAATAAAAAAAAGGTAAACGTTCCTCGAGTCTCCGAGGGATTAATCTCAAAATCGTTTTAGGGTTCCGATCGTGAGTTATTCCAATGATGATGACTTGCTCGATATAGAATCAGGAGAGGATAATTATCTCAGCGACAACGATGATGCTAGAGACTCCGATGAAAACGAATTCAACATGGAAGACGATTCGATAAAGAATCAATCTCATGAGGTAGGTTACGTGGTTCTCAAGGAAGAAGATATTCGTAAGCGTCAAAAAAAACGATATCGCACATGTTTCTGCTTTGCTCTGTATAACTCAAGTGGAATCAATTGCTCTGCTTCTTCACTATCATTGGAGCGTTGGTAAACTCCAAGATGAATGGTTTAATGATGAAGACAGAGTCCGTAAACTCGTTGGTCTATTCAAGGAACCAGTGGTTGATTATAGTTCTAATGGAGTAGAAATTGATTGTGGGATTTGCTTTGAATCATATGGTCCAACAGATATTGCATCGGTCTCTTGTGGTCATCCTTATTGCGTTACTTGTTGGACAGGTTATACCGCGTCGAAAATCAACGATGGTTTCGGTTGTTTGATGGTTAAATGTCCTGAGCCTTCTTGTTCTGCCGCGGTTGGTCAAGATTTGATCCTTAAGTTTACTAAGGAGGAAGAAGATAAGGAGAAGTATTATAGGTTTCTTCTTAGGTCTTACGTCGAAGACAGCGGATCAAAGAAGAGGATAAAATGGTGTCCATGCATCCTCTTCAATAGAGATCATCATCTCTTTTTCTTTTTATATATTGAGACTTAAGTTGGGAATTGATTTAAACTGAGTTACGTACAAATTTGGGTAAAAAGTAAACCTCGTGCTCTAGAACCATCTAACAAGGCAAGCCATTCATCTTGATTGTGTAACATTGTCCCTAGATCAGTCTCAAAATTCACATATCAAAATCCTTTATATATCCACCATACATTCCATAGACCATATTAGCGTTTCAAGTTGTGAGTGAAGAGGAGAGAGACCATATTAGATCAAACGCGGAAACTAGACCAAAAAATGCTTTATCATGTGCATCTCTTTCATTGACAAGATAATGAAGTCAAAAGCATCTCCGCATCTATGTGTCACATAGTGCAAGCTATAAGAGACCCCGAAGGCAAAACGAGACAATATACGTCACACATGTTTTCCCTCAATATATAGTTAGAATTTCCAGATGTGGACATTTACTTAAAAGAACTGGCACTGCTGCGATCCTAATCACTCCTGAACAAATAATTTACTAAACTGCAAAGCTTAAAAAGATCTAACATGGAAATTTGAACTATTGTTTTGAATTCCGAGACGACACGGGCTTGGTGGTGCAACATGCTAGCTAGGGATTATAGGTTCAAAGATGTTGCATGGTTCCAGTCAGATCCTGTATGGAATTTGGATTTTCAGATTAGGGTATTTTGGAGATTTTAGCAGTAATTTTTTTTTTTTTTTTTTTTATCAACCACACTTTTGAAATTAAATGAGACCCTCCATATTGGTAACCCAATAAGGAGGGACATGGTTTACAAAACTGAATTCAAAAGCTCTAAGACGTGCCGAACGAGCCAAACGGTCTGCTTGTGTATTGTCCTCTCGTCGGATATAAGAAAGGGTGAACTCTGGAAAGCGTCTGCGCAACTCC
>OVAF01000064.1:0-88971 GCA_900406245.1 Odontarrhena argentea | reverse complement strand
AGGACTTTAGACATGAAAATAAGGCCTAAAATAGGGTAAATTATCATGTCATCAATTTGGAAAACAAAAAAAAATGATCTTGACTTCATACGAAGTCTAAGCGAAAAGAGATATAGTTTTGCAATTGACTTGGTCAAACTTGTTTTTTGAGAAGTCTGCGCTAGAAGTCTGCTCTAGAAAACGAGTTTGACCAAAGTTTGACTTTTCCGCTGACTTCACTTTAAGTCTGCGATGAGTTAGATCTGCAATTGACTAACAATTGAAATGTTGACTATGAAAATATTTTAAGAGCAAACTTCTCATGAAGTCTGAAATGATTTAGGACGATTTCAGACTTCACCTAAAGACTGCGATTTAATTTAATACGATTTTGGTCAATTGCAAATATAACCCATTGTAGACTTCAGAAGAAGTCTCAGACCACACAGACTTCAGGAGAAGTCTACTAAAAAAAGTTTGACCAAATCAATTGCAAAAATAAACCAAACGAAGTCTAAAATTCCGAGCAGACTTCTCCGAGAAGTCTAAAACAATTTCTGAATTCTCGGAGAAGTCAGAAACGTATTTCAGACTTCTCAGAGAAGTCTGAAACCGTGAAGAAGTCTACGCGAAGAAATTCAAGCTTTGGTCAGTTGCAAAAATAGACATTTTTAATTTTAGACTGCAAATGAAGTCTACACATTTGTTTTGGCAATTGCAAAAATAACATTCAAAAAGGTACGCAGACTTCAGGAGAAGTCTGTTCTAGGGCGCAGACTTCAAATGAAGTATGCGGAGAGTAGACTTCACCGCCATAATTAGAATCATTGAGTAGACTTCATTAAAATCTTTCAGGAGACTTCTATTAGACTTCCATGGAAGTCTGTATATTTAAAAATGCATTTATTTAACATATATTGAACTTTTTTAAGATTATAATTTTTTTCTATGTAGGTCAATAATATCACCGTCTTTCATATAAATTTGACATGTTTATTCTTAATAGATTGTTAATAGATTGACTTTAATCGATTTGTTTGTATTTACATAATTATTTTTCAATATTAGACTTCATGTGAAGTCTTCGCGAGAAGTCTGCGCGAGAAGTCTGTATTATTAGAAAATCATTTTAGAAAAATATATTGCTCTTTTTTCAGATGTTCTTTTTTGGACTTATAGGGTATAGAAAAATATATGACATGTTTGCCGGTAAAAATTATAAGTTTATTCGTCGTATTTTATTTTTAATGAATTATTTTGTGTTTTTAGTTAGTTAGCTTGTAAAATGATGAAGTCTGCGCGAGAAGTTTGTGTGAGAAGTCTGTATTATGTGAAACTCATTTTTAAAAATTATATTGCTCTTTATATATATATATATATATTGGTACATAGGGTATATATAATATATATGACATACTTACCTTATAATATACACCCATACATTAAAATATTGAAAATTAGCTTGCTTCAAACTTTAAGAAAATAAGAAAATGATAATTAAAAAGATTTAGAACTTGATTAGAACAAGAATAATTCATTTTTTGAAGTCAAAGCAGTAGTGAGGAGCTATTTCATAAGCAAAAATGTACTGCTTTTTCTTTGACTACCGTACTGATTGGTTCCATGGTAGATGGTGCAACTCTAACCACTCTCTTTTCAAAAGACATTAGTCAGATCCAAGTATATAATATGGCACCATATTGTTCCTGATGACTGCCTTTTAGTTAAAGATGAATTTATATAGCCTTCCTACAGTTCAAGGTTATCGGTAACTTGTTCTATCCAATCAAAATTTATAAACATGTAGTCATGTACTAAAGACCAAGAGCAGTAGTCCTTGCTTAGGCTCCTACAGGCCACAGTGTAGAAATGGAAGCAAAAAGAGTGATGGGCCGTGCTAACAATCTAATACACCGGGCCCTAATTTGAATTCATCCTATTTGTTTTTCTACAGTGTACACCATGGTTTGTTTTGAATTATTTTTATCAAATAAAAACTAGTATTTGATCAACAATATATAATTTCATCATCATTTTCATGCAAGAAGTGTTACAAGAGAAAAATCATAAGACCAATTTCCAACATGTATACAAAAAACTATAACAAAATCTCTTGGACAACTAGTATGTGGAAATTGTTTAAAAACTAATATTTGACAATAATTAAACTACCTAAATAATTCTCAAGATAGACAATTGTAAAAAAAAAAAGACCACTGAAGCCTAAGAAGAAACACAAGAAATAAACAACAAAACCAATCAGATTTGATAAGTAGACTAGAGTGTGGCTCTTATTCAGCCTAATGACTTGTACCTGCACAGAACCTTACATCTCAAAACCCTATCTTGAACATAAAACCCAGGCATAACCATAACCTTAACACGAGCCGGTCCATGAGACGATGATGATCTCTGCTTATCTCTATCTGCACCCATATCTTCCATATAACTAGACTCAAACACTCTGTTCTCCTCAACCCTCAAGATCCCTAACGCTGGACTGAACGAGAAGGCAAGCAAGTGAAGCAACCATACACATTTTGCAGCTACAAAGAAGGCTTGGAGCATTTGTTCGGACCAAGGTCTAGTCCAATTCAATGTTGTAATGATCAAACTCATCTTCTCATCGCAGAATCTACTAAACTCTTCACTGTAATACTTTGTACCCTTTTTCAATACCTCATTCCAGCTCAAGTTTCTCAAGGAAGCAAAAGATGAGAAGTTTGCTTGTCGGTCGTGTTCCGGATCAAGCAGTTTCGGCTTACCATTCTTCTGGAACACGCAGTTTTCGAAATCTTGATATACAGATTGGCTTACTATTGCTTCTAAGTGGTACTGGATGATTTTGGAGTACTTAGAAGTGAATGACAAGTTGTGAGATTGAAGGAGAGTGTTGATGTTACCAATCAAAGTAGAATCTTCTTCGTCGATTTCTGAAACTAATGTTTTCAAGAATTGCTTTATCGATAATCTTGATTCGGATACAATCTGCAAGAACCCTTCAACCATCACCTCTTCACTCACTGGCATCTCTGGGTTCTTCTTCCCTGAGCTTCTTGCAACATTATTCTCGTGTGATACTACTTCTGTTGCATCTCTCAAAGCTTTCTTCAAACCGTCACAGTAACTTTCCAAGTACTGAAGCTTCTCACTTAACTCACCTAATGAAGATTTCATCTCCGAGACTTGTGTTAACGCAGCATCCCTACTTCTGTTTGCTTCCATCAACTCTCTCTTCAACTTCTCAACACCCGAAACAGAATCCTTCAATGACTCAGAAACATCCTCTGACTTATCAGTTCTATTAGGGGAACTAAAGATCATATTACTCTTTTGCTTCTTCTTCAACTTTGGGAATAACCAAGACATAACTCTTCCTCCACGGTTTCTTGGCTGTGAAGAAACAGCAGCGGAATGCGAATCCGTCAAGGGCACAACAAGATTAGAATTCTTCAGGCTCTTAGTATCAAAGCCTCTTTGTTTGTAATCATTGCAAGAAGAAACAGATCTAAAGTCGACCGAGCCACAGTTACTTCTACCGGATGTATAGAAATGTAACGGTGGGGATCTAAGAGCATCCGACATAGTATAAGCGTGAGACTGATGATGAGAATCTTGCTGAGACATCACTATATTCTTTCTCGAAGTCGAGGTCTTGTAAGAATCAGAGAGATAATTATGTCTCGAGTCTTGATCTTCTTGATCTCCATCAACTAAAGCAACACCACATTCATCCCAATTATTCTCAGATAAAGTGAGATTCTTGTGATGGAATACAGACATAGGCTCATCTTCATAGCTCTGTTTCAAGACCAGTATAGAAAGTTAAACAGAGAAAATGTGTAAAAGCAAAAAAAAAACACATTAACTTTTTGTCCAAAATCAAGAACAGTGTTAAGAAGCTAAAGACAAAAACAAAAACAATGGTTCTACCAAATTCAGGTCTTTTCTGTTTGTCTTTATACTTACAAACTCTACAGTGGTTTAAATAATTGAAGTGATTACCCAAAAATATTATATAATGGATGATCTAAGAAGCTCCAAAATGCATAAAGACATGTACAAAGTTCTTGAAAACAGAATTTGGATAATGAAAATGCAATAACTAACGAGAGTAAACCGGATTAAACCAAGAAAATCTCGGGTTTAATGAGTTTTTTTTAAAAAAATTGTCTTTAGAATTGCAACAGCTTTTAGGTAAAACCCAAATTCCAAGACAATACTGTCGAAATCAATCAAGTTAGAGATAAGCAAAAGTGAAGAAACATCATGGAACCCAAGAAGAAACATAATGAGAACAGAGTAAGTAGAGAGAGAGAGGTTACAGGAGTGAAAACAGGGTAATCATGAGCAGAGTTGTTCTTGGGAAGAGGAAGAGAAGAAGATGGTGAAGCAGCAGAAGAGGAAGAAGCTGGTATTATTCTATTATTACAAGAAGGGCTTGAAGATTTGTGCATAAGAGCAGCTTGAAGAGCTCTTAGCTTCACTCCATTAGCAATGGCTTCTTCTTTCTGTCTTCTCTTATCTCCGTTGTTGGTTCTTGTTTCAGAGGAAGCCATGGAAGGACAAGATTAGGAGGAAAGAGAGAAGGAAGGATGTAAACAACAAAAGAGAGAGAAGAAGGGATTGTGAATACGATGGAACGAAGAGAGTGTGTGAAGAGGATGATGTGTGTGTGTGGGAGAGAGAGAGAGAAAGAAAAGAGAAAATCCAAAGAATGTTCTGTCTCCTCTTCTCTAAAAAGGACTCTCTGATAGAAAGAGCGCATGTGAAGGGCAGAGACCATTTTTTATGTTTACCGAAATACCCCTCGTTTATTGTTTTTCCAACCTGGTAAAAGTTTTACTTTTTTCATGGATAAATGATTAAATTGTCAAAAGTTTTGTTGGACGGTTTAATGGATACTTTTTTTTTTTTTTGGGCGGCTTATATAGAGATACTTATATATCTTTATTCTATTTTCTTTATTTGACAAATAAAGATTATTATATATATTTCCACCCAAATATGCTATTATATATATAAAAATATAAAATATAGAGAATATGGTGTGTTACTAGAAAATATACATTGTTATTATATTATTTCCACCCCATATGCTATTGAAAAACAAAATATATAGAGAGAATATGATTTGCTATTACTGGAAAAGTAGAAAACTCTATGTAACAACTCATATATATTAACCTCAAGAACATATTGTTTTTATTTTTAACTTAGGAACAAATTCTCTTTCTAATAAAAGAACTACCGAGCTAGATACATGTAGAACCATTATTTTTTAAAAAGTAATTACAATTTAAAAGTATATATAAGGTAAGGAATCTCATAAATTATAACTCAATATTATAATTTTTTGTTACATGTAAGTTGTACTTTAACTGAGTAACCTAATTGGATTATAAATTATAATAGTACGTATGGCTGTGTATGTGTGAAATGTGTGTATGCATGTTGGTGTAAAGACCACATTGTATGTTCACGTACAAATACGTTGATAGATCAGTAATTTATGCTTAGCAACTAAAAACAGTGGTCACAAACATGTAATGTAATAGTGTTGAACATTTCGGAAAAAAGCATTTTTCAACAAAATCACTAATTAACTATCCCAATGTGAAAAAAGAAGGTTAGAAACAATTATTTGTCTTGTACCCTAAGGTAAAAACTAATGTAAAAAAAAAAGTACCATAAGGTAAAAACTAACGTAAATCTTTTAATGTTATCGCATCAAAACCAATTCTTAGAAGAAAAGGATGTCTGCAAGTTTGAAAGAAAAAAAAAAAAATGAACGAATTATAAACAGAAACTAATTACAAGAGGTTGTACATGTCATCAGTAGTTTTGGAAACTAGAAAGACTAGTTGAATGTTTTGCATATATATTATGCACCATGAAGACAAGATTCTGTGTAAATAAAAATCTATTTACGTCCACACACCAAAAGGTATTGATCTTTTAAGAGATTTGTAGCTACATGCATATTAGTAGTAAACAGTAATACCAAAAAGGAATGGAAAAAAGTGATAATAGTGTCGGTAGTTCATTTTTAGTTATTAATTAAATTTTGTTTTTAAACGATATGGAGGAGCCCAAATCTTTGATGGAGATAAAATTTCACAGCATTATTTAACTAATTTTGATATCAGAAGAGTGGGTATTATTAGAAAACAAATAGGTCATACCTTGGTTTAAAGCTAAAAAAGACTTTCTGACGAAACCGGATTTGTTTAGTAGAGATGATAAGATTGTGTGTGTGGGGTTGATAATTTCTTAGAGTTGTTTTGCAATAATGTTGTAAAGTCGAGTTGTTAACATCAGCAAGAGAAGAAGAAGTCAAAAGAAACTAAGAAAAAAAGGTAATAAACCTGTTTTAAAGTATAATGATGATAAAATCATTGTTAAGTAAATGTGTTTAACTTTCAAAACCAAACCCACCAAACACATACATAAAGTAGAAAGAGCCCAACCTAATAAAGCTTTTTGTCTAAACCTCCACATGCGTTAAAGTATGTATCCCTTGTAGCCTTTTCCCCCTTTTCTTGCTAATGAAGGAGGCATGCTTTTTCTATTTTTTTCTACACTTCTTTGTTACCATTTTTTTTCCAATGTTTATCGTTTCTAAGTAAATTTTTTTTTCAATATTTTCATCTTTCCCGTAAACAGAAATTCGGATTGGATTTCTTATTCATAGTATTCTAGATTTTTATAGATGATGTTACAAGTACAGAAATTTAAAAGAATTGATAGCAATAAAAAACGGTAATACAGTTCTATGATAAGCGCTAAAACTTACCTTAAACCCTAAAACCCTATACACTACAACTTATGAATATTTTTGTGATACCGATTTTTGTTTTTTATTTCGAGTTTATAATATTATTATCTAAATATTATCATAAGTTTAACATATACATGTACACATTTTTACTAAACAATCAGTATTGCCATGTCAACTATTGATAACATAATTGAGAATCATTTATAAATCATTAGATAAAAACAATCAACAGTTAATACAAATCATACTTTCCATGTCACCGATCCATCATATATATATAAACGTTTTTTACACACACAATGCACAACTCTTCTAGTTGATAAAATATGCTATTGGAAAAAACTCAATAGTTGAAATTCGTTAATGTTTGTGTCCTTATAGATAATGGGATTGTGACGTTGTGAGTTCCATATGTCCAAATCAACCTCCCAAAATAGTAAATCGTATTGGCTCGGTGTGTTGTGGAGACAATGACCTTGAAGCTAAGTTTCTTGACATTAGAATTAAATACAAGTGTGTTAGGGATGACAGAGATTTTGACACCCAAAGGAGGCTCGACGATGAGGTTATACACGGAGTGGACGGGTCCTTGAGTATTTTTTGGTATTTTGGTGGTTAGCCAACTCGATCTAATACCCAAATGTTGTAAAATAAGAATTGTTTGGATACTCTGTTCTATTTTGCTCGGTTTCCATTCGTACGGTTATTTTGCTCAAGGTCAGGCTTATTGCATGCTATTATCTGCTATTGGTGAAGCTCTTGAGTGGTTAGGTATGGTTCCAATGACTATCAGAAGTTGGTCCAGCTAAAATAGTTGGATAATAAATAGACGGAATTAAGTGGAGGCAATTTTTGACACCAAATGATATAGCATCCTCATTTTGGAACCCAATTAAGTAAAACTTATATATGCATACACATAAATCTCGTCAATAATATCTCATTTATATGTTACAAGCCTAGAATCCCACTGCAGCTAGTAGATGCTACACTTCACCTTCTATAGTTTTTGATGTAGAAGAGTAATGTCTCTGTGCGATCAATAACAACGACGATTTCTGCAGAAACACATTGAGAAAGTCAGTTATATACACTTAATTATTGTCAGATATAATGCACAATGCCAGTTTTACCATTCTACCACTAGTACCAACAAGTCCAGTTGCTTCACTGGTTTGTTTTAGTAGCCTGGCACACTACTAATCCTAACCCAAAATCATGGTTTTTAAAGGCTAAAACTGATTTGATACTTTAAGCAAACTTCAATACCTGCGTTCCAGCTATAATCATGCTGTTGAGAGGATGCGCAGCACAACCCGTGACAGTCTCAGACAAAGAAACAAACTTGTTACTGTGATTACACTTCCCTCTTTTCTCCTTTCTCTGTAAATCCTCACTGCAACAAGATTTAACAATGTAAGGAAAGTAGCCATGAAGTTCAGAGAGAGAATGTTACATTTATTGAGAGTTTTCAAGATATCCTTACTCGTAGTCAACGTGACAAGGAGACCTAGAGCTTGGATGAAAATCAAGAACATGAATACCTTTCTCACTCATGGAACCAACCACATAAATCTGCAATAGAAAAAAAAAGTCCGGTAAGGTCACAAAATCTGAAATTATGATAGAAAAAAAATGGTACTACAAAGTGCACGGCTCACAGATGATGCTGGCAGCCATGATGGTTTCCGCAAGGTCAGATCAGCTGAATTGTTGGAACCATCCCTGGAGAACCAAAATCCAAAATTATAGTATTTTTCAAAGTTCAAATCAACTTGATGGCTTCTTGTTACAAATTTAGCTGCAAATTCCTGAAATTGTTTTAACTTACAACCAAGCTGGAGGAGGGCAATGTACATGAGTAACTTCCGATTTATAAATGTCAAGAACACCAGACCTGCAAAGAGAAATCCACCAAAGGAAAATGATAAATACTATGGAATCAACACACGAAACGGAACATGAAAATACAGTTTGACCTAACTTTTTGTCCAAGGTGAAATGAGCAGTTGATGAAAGGATCACTTACCAACCATCGTCAAGGTGAAATGCCAATTGATGAGGAGAAGATGGATTTACATTGATGGAATGGATTTCCTGGGGGACGATTTCTGACTGTGCCTGCGAAGGATTCAAACCGAGATTCAAACTTTTTCTAATGCTGTTAGTTTCAGTGTGATCATCTGCTGGCAGTTAATATGATTCCCACATTAATATTTTGGTATGTCCTGGTAACTATTGAGATAAGCAGCTTTCAGGTTTTGAATACAAGTTGGGAGTCAAAACTTTTACATAAAAATACAAATTCTTCTTATAAGAAAAAAAGCCAAAGAAGCCTCAAAAGTTTGCTCGAATGATTGGCACAATTGAGAAGCAAAACAAAAGACAGAAATTACCTTAAGAGAGGCAATCTTCTGCAGCATTGGTGCAAGATGTAGAGATGCTAAAGGCAAGTGACTCATCTGAGCATTACCAATATTACGACAAAAAAAACCACAAACGTGATGACAGGTACATGTATTGCAGAGCCAGAGAATACGAGAATGGAGGTACATTTATTTCGATGCCACAAATGAAATATAAAGCATAGCCAATACCGGCTTTCACCTTGTTCGACTTACATCTTTGCAGCTCTGAAAAGCTGTAGATTTTCTTCCTCCACGAAGGTCCCAGATATGAATGATTCCTTCTTTACCAGCTCCAAATATAGTCTACATGGTAGATGAAAGAACCACAGTCACTAGGAAGAAACAAAACTTAGGTGCCTAACAAAATCTGAATTCATAACCTGCCTGAAAATTATATGGATCAGAAAAACTTTACTGGGCTTGGGGATGTCTTATTTTAATATTACCTGGTTATCCACATATATCTGAATACTCTTGATTGAATCATATCTGTTAGTTGAAAGCTCAATGCATGGAGACACGCCTGCTCTTTTATCCCACACATGAACCATACCATTTGTATCTGAAGATATTATTCTGCATAAAGTACAAAACAAGAAACTATTCTGCACAAAGTACAAAGGCAGTAAAATTTGTTGAAGACAGTATCTAAAAAGAATCTATAATGGTTTTGCATCCCCGGGATGAGCCATTTTACAAACCTCGCATCTCCATCACTAGTGATTGCAACATCAGATAAACCTCTACAAATATTGCGGCCAAGTATTGAGAGCTTCTGTTTTGTTTGCAATTCCTGAATAGCAATTAGACCAAAAATTGAAATTTAGGTAGAACTATTTAGCAGACCTAGCCTAAGTAGAGCAGACTAGAACTTGATGATAAACTTCTCTAGATTTCTTATAATCATTATGGAGACAAAATTACACACATATTCTGTATATTTGCTAGTTTCTTCGAAAGAATTATAGAAGGCTATTTTTCTCCACCTAAGAAAGAAGTACAGCAATACATCTGTGTTTCTTGTATGTATCAATCACATAAAATATAAACTGAGCTTGAAAAAAGGCAAGGTAAATCATGATGATGCGGTCACAGAAGTTGGAACTTAAGACAGTTGCCATAAAACATATATAAAATTAAATCCATGTGATCTCCAGATCAGGTGTTTCAAAGCATACCTCAGTTGGTTTCGACGAAACATAACTGATATCAAAGATAAGCACTTTATCACGTTTCCTCGATGTGCAAGCTACCTACAGAAATTATAATTGCTTATAAAATTGCCTTGAAATAAAATTTACTACGCAATTAAGATGTAAGATGGAAATTGTACTGAGCCCATACCTGATTCTGATTTGTAGGATTCCATCTAGCAACATCGAATCCGTAATTTAGACAGCAGGCAATATGCACAACATGTTTACTTTCATCTTCTGCAGAACCTGTTATTGATGACTCAGTATATTACTCTGAATTCAAAATTGTAATGATCAAAGGTAAAAAAAAAGTTACAGATACTTAACGAGATGATATACCCTTCTCATATATATAATTTCCATTGACGACTGGTGTTCAAAGAATGGGAACTTAATTGTGTGTATTGAAAGACACTTGCTAGAGTATGCAGAATATTAAAGACTAGCCAAAAAATGAACCCTTCACATATATAAAGGAGCTGTGCATTAAACCAACGTAGATACAAACTTCAGGCTAGTATATACCAAGTTTAAGTGAGATTTGACTGAAACCAACTTGAATATTTTAATGAAATTCTCTGAACGCATAACTAATGACTGGAAACCATTCCAGCTCAGAACAAAAAACAGAACACAAGCTACTCGAATAAAGAGACTTAAAAAGTAGAAACAATGAGGAGTGTTGGAAGCCTCACCTGAACAATCCTTACTCTGGCAATACAGAGATTCAAAGTCATGCACCGTCAAGCAACCTGTTCTCGTGACAGACACTAGGTAGATTCCCTGAAAAAAGTTACCTTTACCTTAAAAATTGGTTACAAGAATATCTCTCAGGGGTAAACAGACATTAAGATCTACTGACACAAAACCAAAAGCATTAGTTTAAGACTCACCTGGTTGTCAAACTCAATCCCGGCAACACCTCGCCTGCAAAAGAGTCCAAAGCGAATCAAATATAATAATTATGTTAGCAACTCAGCTTCAAAGCCAGATAAGACTTCAAATATATAAGCAACACGAGAGACTAACATTGTCATGGAAATCTGAGGTACGTTCTCGATCAGCTGAAATACAAACTATTAGCTCTCAATAAATGCTACCAAAAAACAAATACAAAATAAAATCAGATGAAAGATTCGTACATGGGTTAGACATTTCTCCTCGTTAATGTGATAACGATGTGGAAAATTCCCAATCTTCAAAACAAAAATGTCGTCAATTCAAAGACTCAGGATAAGCAAAGACAAGACAAATGATGAAACTGAAACCTCGGAGTAGGAATGAGCAACAAGAGTATACAGTTGGTGTCTGTAATTTGCCTCCAACCGTCCATTCAATTCGATTAAAGATCGCCTCCATGGTCGCCTTCTTTAAGGGTTTGAGTAATTAAAAATTCGCCATTTGAGAATTACAGAAGATGAGGGGAAGTAGATCGAATTACCTAACCCTAGCTGTCGATTTTGGCGGCGAAGATGTCTCCGACGGAACCAAGTATTTCTCCATTGATTCACCTTGGCCAGTTCTTAATTTTCCCGCCTTTACCTACTCGGTTTTTAGTGTGTGCATCAAAGGTCATGCGAGTCCAAGAATGAACCTACCCTCAATTTTATTCTTTTTTTTCAATAACCCTGGAAAATTAGCATGAGTGGAAAAAAAAAAATTAAAAAAAAAAAAACCGGAGATTACAGTGACACCAAGACCAATGGGGAAAAAACAATGCAATTTTGAGAGATTGAGAAGTAAGCCAGTTAAATCTGATGTTGTATAGCCTCTTGAAAATTGTATTATAGAACTCAAAGAACCCGACCCAAAACCAAAGACTTGGTTTTGTGAGAGCTATTGATATGAAGCCATCATCCTAAAATAAACATAATTCTAGAATGTATTATACAATTAATATTATATTTACCAATTCAATGGTAATTTTTGTTTTCTCTCAGAACCTGAAACTGAAGCTCACCAACAGAACCATATTTACTAAACCCATCTCTTATGTGAAGCAGAGGAATCTTTTGGGATGGTCTGGATTGGCCTTCTAGGTTTCTTTGAGTCACTAGTAGAAGCCCGTCTCGTCACCCTTGATGATGATGATGAAGAAGAAGAAACCGAGACAGGTCGATTAGTCAATGGACTAACCACTGAAGGCGGCTTCACTAATTTCACAAGCGGCACTGAGGATTTAGCTGGCGCTGATTTATGGGTTTGTTCCAAAGCCGAGGGCTCCTTTTTTAAGGAATCAACTGAAGCCTCCTCCAACACAACTCGTTGTGGTGTGTTTGCTGGAGTCTCTGAATCAGATGATGAAGACGCTGTAGGACTATCCATATCATAAAGAAGATTGTCTAGTCTCATTGAGAATTCACCGCTATTTGAGACTGCAGCTGGATAGGAGGACCTCTGAAGCCTCGTGAGCTGTGTGACCTGCACATTTCACAAAAAATGGGACATTGTTACGGGGAACATTTGGGAAGAAAAGCAAAGTTTTTATGCGCTGGAATTTGTAAATAAATGTTGGTCAAGTATCTCACCTTTTCTTCTAACACCAATACATCTCTCTTGAGCTTCTTAATTATTGTCTTCTTCCTGCGAATAATCTCTTCAAGCTCTGTTTCTCGCTATTAAGAGAGAAGAAAAACATATTTGTCAAAGTTATACAGATTAAAAAACAAAATATAAGGGAGTCTAAAAATAATCTTACCTTTGAACTAGCTTTGGTGGTCGACTGAAGAAAGGAAGTTAGGTCCTTTATCGTTGCATCTTTCTCTTGACACTCCTTTCTGAGGGAAAGCATGTCATGGTCGAGTGAAAGATTATCAAACTGCAATAAACATATAAACCAAATGGTCTTACACTTGCAGCAAAACCAACGAGATTGTATCAGCAAATCACACATTCTTAAAAAAAACATACATGGATTTCTGCAGCAGAAGTGACACTAGAACACCAATCCGACATGTCAGACATTCGCCTTTCCTCTGGCTCCGCATCAATCACCGGATTTATCTGAGCTTTATCCTAAGGATCACATAGAGATGCTCAGTGAATTCAGTAATTTCCATGGAAGAGTAAATAATAGCACAGACACACACCTGTGTAACAGATGATGAATGATGATGCTGATCACACAGCCAACAACCACAATCTACAAACTTAATCTTCTCAGATCCAAAATTTTCCTTTAGAGTTGACTGTAAATCATCATGATCTGAGGAAGCCTTAGATTGATCCTTAACAAGATTAAGTTGTTGACACAGATCATCAAGCTTCTGCTGCATACTCGAAAGAACCTCATCCTGAAACATTTGAAGATTTCAAGAAGACCAAATTATAATCACAGAATTTGAACTAATAAATGGAATCAATTTATAATCACAGATCTAGAGAGATAAACACAAAATTGAATCAATATTCAATATGCAAGTAACGTAAACTGAAGCATCATTAAACAAAATCAAGAACTTGAAACTAAACCCTTAAGCGCTTTAATTGAACAATCCGAGAAAATGGCTACAATCTTAACGAGAATTTCGAAAATCCCTAGTATTAAACAAGGGAAAATTCGAATACAAACCCTAAGATCAACCGATTTCTGAAGCTTCCGAATGACACCATTCTTCTTAGACTCAGCGGCGGCGACGCCGATAACCGCCACAATTAGGAATCTCTGGTAAGGCGTGAAAAGCTCCCACGCTAGGGTTTCGTCTCGGCTTAATCCGCCGCCGATGGATCGTGCTGAGGTGGCTTCATCGGAATTGAGGAGTAAGCCGTTGAGAGATAAGCAAGCGAACGGCGGAGATAATGACTGAAGTGGTTTGGTACGGTGAGTGAAGTGAGTTGAGAGACGACGAGTGGACGGAGGCGGAAAGGGAGTGAAGGGGGAGAGATGGACTGAAACGGGTCGAATTGGGTCGGATCCTGGATTTAAATCGGGTTCCTCCATGGGCGAGGAGGAAAGAACGAGGTTGTTTTACAGAGAAACGATTCGTCTTCAGTGAGATTTTGGGTAAGGAGGAGATATAATTTTCAATTTTTTTGGATTTTTCTGTAATTTCAAAATTTGTGAGTTCCCTCCTGTTAACGAAGACGAAACGATTCTTCTTCTCAAGGTGAACGTTGTTGGGTCCAACCATATGGGTTTACATGTGTACTTTTTGTCGGCAACGATTGTTCATGAATTACATATGTCAGAGATAATGAGTTACACCAGAATTATACTACCCATTAACCCAACGAGACGATGTACCTAACAGGCTAGCATTATTTGACCATTTATTAGCTTTCATGTTGACAAGCATAACTGAGATTTCTTCTCGTTGGCAAGGATCATAGCCGGCCCTAATTAAATTAATGCCTAACACAAAAAACCTGAAAATAAATTATGCTACCTGCTTTAGACAAAAAAAAAAAAAAAAAATGCTACCCGCAAGGTTTTAAAGTTTAAATCTAAGGTTATTTTTAACTAAAGCACATCAACCAATGAACGAATAATACTGAAATGTACAAAATTGATGTCCCAAATATTTATAATAATTTTGATGCATAAAGTTGTTGTTTTCTCTTCTTTATCTTAAAGTCGGTTCTGGCAAGGATGGTGTGATATGCTTATTTTTTTCTCTTTATTATTGATCAAGTTCTAAATTTATAGACTAGCCTTGGGTTTTCTAAATAATTTCGGGTTTTCACCGACTTTAAGATCCATATAGCTATCGAACATGTTTTGATTAGGTTTAATCGATTTTAATCAGTTTGCGGTCAATTCGGTTCCGAAGTGTATGAACCGGTAGTAAATACATGAAATTATTCGGATCTCATTCGGTCTATATATTTTAAGTGGTACTTTAGATATATTTAATTAATCGAATTTTCATATAATTTTCTAATATTCAGATATTTAATGCTATCTCTACTATAATTTAGAGCATGTGAATTTCTAAATTCAAATATTTTTATAGTACTTCAAAAATTTAGTGGTATTTCAAATAATAGTCGGAATTAAAGTGATACCCATTAGTTTTGAATAGACGATCTCAGTGGCGGATGGACGTGTATTGAAGGAGAGGCAAGTGCCCCACACTACTATTATAATTTCTCTAGTGTACATGTACAATTATGTGCTTGTAATAAGGTCAATTGGTTAATTTGTCCCATACCACTATTACAATTTCTCTAGTGGACTTGTACCATTATATATAATCCTTTCTTTCCCTATATGTATAATCCTTCATTCCCCTTTTCATTAATTGCATTTTGTACTTGTTTTATGTTTGTTTATTCCCAAATTTATATTTTAACAAATTAAAATAAATTTGCTTAAGAAAAATTAAGCTATGTCATTTTCATGTATATGTTTAAAAATAAATAAATAGAATATTTAGTATTTTGTAGTTACATGTTCAATTTAAAGATTTTTTTGATATAGTTTTGTAATATATAACTGTATCTTTAAACATACTATTTTAAATAATTATATATATATATATGTAATAAGATCTAAAAATCAATGAACATATTATTTACATTTTATACAAATTAGTGCTAATTTTATTATATTTGAAGACTTATATCTTAAATACATCATAAGTGTAAAAAAAAAAAAATTAACCGTTTCTAGTCATACTTTTAAGAAAATTGTGCCTCACATTAATTTTATTACTGGATCCGCCACTAGACGATCTATCAAGCATTTAGGGGAAAACCGGAACCGAAACAAACCCAGTATTTCGGATCAGTTCTGGTGTTGATATTCGCATGCGGATTTTAAACAAATGCTACATATCTACGCTAAACGGACCAATCACTACTTTATGATGGTGTTGTACTGATGGTGGTGATATCTTTTCAACGATTATTCAAGTCATAAGTCTTTCAACGATTATTCAAGTCATGTTTTTTTAGTTAATGTTTCATTTTCCTTTTCTTTTTGTTAGAATATTCAATCTTTTTGCAAGGAGTAAAGGTATCTATTTGGCATTGTAAATACTTTTCTATTTCTCCATCTCTTCTGTTTTGGTTTTTGTAACTTTAAAAGCTCCTTTGTCACTTATACTTTCAATTTGGTACCATTAATAGTAGGAATCTTTAACGGAAAAAGTGTGCAAGGACTTGAACATGTATTGGGCTTACTTCTGAGTATGCTCCCTAGTCCCTTCCTTGTTTGGCAATGTTCAACTAGACTCTAGCCGAACAAGCTATAAGTTTGATAAGTGTATTCCCAACTTTATGATGACAATTTATTAAATTATTTTCAGTTTCAAAATAAATAAATGTATTGGGCTTCTGAATAAGTACATTCCCCTTGTAAGAAAATTAATGATTAGAAAAATGTGGTACAAATATAGAGCCGTAGATCTTGTAAGAAAAATAGAGGAAGCATTGTATTTTTTGTTCCTTTTTTTGTCGAATGTCCTAAGTAATTTTATGTCGATGAATATATTTTAATTATAATTTTATTTCGATGATGGATTACAATTTTCCCCGCTAACTTATATAAATTTATTTTTGTAATAATATATTTAATGATTATAAAATATGTTACCATATATCTTTTTTTTTTTTTTTTTAACACAAACTATAATTTTATTGAAAACAACCGAAACCTTACAAAGACTGGGATGTAACCCAAACAAGCAAGAAGGAAGGCCGGCGAATCTAAAAGATTCCCGGGGACTAAAACTGAAAGCAAGATACAGAGAAAGAGAATTCAAGTAGTACAACCTAGCACAAATTACAATTGAATCTCACAAACAAATCTCAACCCGAATTTGCTAAAGCAATGAGATCTCGGCAAACTTTACTCTGTCTTCCTCCTCTAGTGAATTACACCTACCTCTCAATTAAAACCAAGGTTGAAACCCCGAGAGACAGTGGCCAATATATTGCCATCATACACAACGGTACGGCAAAGGTTACGCCTGAGACAACCACCAAATTGTAGGACCTCGATCTTACCTTTTTGTAGAGATGAGGAGCGGAGAATCATCGTTTGCGGAAGAGCCTTGAGCACCTTCGATCGAGCACAAACGAGTGAAGGAGATCTTCAAAGCCGAAGGAGATCTTCAAAGCCGAAGGAGAGCCCGGGAGAGAGATGAAGAAGAAACAAACGAAATCGTGATTGATTATACGAACTCAGCAGAGAACAAGGAGACGCATGCAACATGCAGAGAAAAAAGATCTAAACTGAGATCACAAAAGGAAACCAAATCAACACGGCTAATCAAATCAGGGGAACAAACGGAAAACAAGAATCAAGATGACCAGAGGTAAGGAGAAAGAGAAACGATCTGAATCTGATAACAAGATCATATCAGAACGAGACCAAGCTCGAACCTACTGTCAAACTCAATCAAGTTCGATCGAAACCAAAACCTGATGTGAAAAAGCCCTTGAACGGGAAAGAAAAAAGGGGGTTGGACCCGCGACGACGATGTAGGAGCCGCCGCGCCGGTCAGCAGAAAATCAAAACGAAGAAAAGAAACTAGAGAGAGGTTGGAGAGAAAAAGGAGGAGAGAAAATCGAGTTTTGCCCTTAATTCATTTTTAATCCTATATGTTACCATATATCTAGTCGTAGATCATTTTAGAAAAACAGAAGAAACATTGTACTTTTTGTTTTTTACAGTTTTATGGTCGAATGTCCCTAGTAATATTATGTCCATTATATAGTACGGTTGACTACATCATTTCTTACTCTCCCAAGATCAGTTTCGATTCACGACCAATCTTCGTTTAAAATTTATCCATCACTGATCTTGAAGAATACAATATTATTTTCTATTATATTATAAAGCATAATATTTTCTTTTTCCTTGAAAAAAAAGTATCGCATATATGTTCGGATATCAATCCAAGTCTCACATTGGAAGTTTAGACAAGGATCGTCTAATATACAAGTCGTAAGAAACTCCACTTAGTATGAGGCCTTTTGGGAATGAACCTAATAAGAAAATCGTGCGAGCTTCTCTCCACCTGAGCCCAAAACGAATAATATCATACTAATCGGGAGTTTGGACGGGCTAGAAAAGCCCCCTAATTGATATCAGAGCCTAGGTGAGAGGCGTGGAGTAGATGACTGGATGTTACGTGTGGGAGGAGCCCTCAATGGTCCATATTTCTTCTTATCTTATTGTACGGATCAATCTATATTATTTTTTATCTTTGTCTTCTTCGTCTAATCTTCATCTTTTTTCAGTATCTTGTACATTTTATAAAGTTCAATGAATTATTTTATTTCCATAATTTTTTATCTATTTCATTAACCTCATTTGAACATAAGATTCTTGCTTTGTATCTGCTTACAGATTGTTCACATGAGAACCAATGCCAACTTTAACTTAAGATGTATTCGTTGGTACCTCTCTTATGATGTGAAACATGTGTGTTTAAAGGTCATATGTATTTGCATGATTCTTGGAAGTTACATTATAGTTATATTAATTACGTAGAACAGTTGATTTGAGTTCCTAAAAAGAGGCAGAGCCATAACATGATGGAGTTTGAGCTCAATGTTGCAAAGGAGACTACGTATAGACTTTTGTTTGATAGGAATTATTTGAGTCATTGAAGATGCAAATACATAAATGTGAGTTGTTTTAAGGGTTTTTAGCGAAAAAACCTTTCAACTTTCCTCGGATCGTAAATAATCCCCTCAACTATTTATTTAGTGAAAAAAACCCTCAACTAACATTCGTTAATGAAAAAACTCACCAACTATTTTATTTAGTGAAAAAAACTCTCAACTGATATTCGTTAATAAGAAAACTCCTCAACTATATATTTATGGGGGTGTATTCAACCAAGAGTTTTAAATGGTTTGAAGTTTAACATGCTTTTGAGAGTTTTGATGATTTTGAGAAGTTTTAATGAAATCATCTCAAATTCCATGTGATTTGAGTTTTTGTATTTTTAATTAAGAAAATCACCCAAAGCACACTGAAATCACTTAAAACTAATTTTTAAAAATATTTCCAATAACACTGATTTTGATGGTATTTGATCAAATCACTAGTCCAATAACACTGATTTTTAAAGGAGATTTTGACATGTTTCAATAACGCTGAATTTGTTAAATTCCCCAAAATCATTAGAAATACAAGTTTGAATACACCTCCCTTACTGTTCAAAAATAATTGGTTTTAACCTAAATAATTGGTATTTTGTATTGTAAATAATTGATTTTTGAATGAAAGTGATTATGTTTTTTAATTACAATTATATAAATATAGCTAGTTACATTTTTAATCACAATTTGGTTTTGAGTTTTTTTAAGCGAACTTATTAAATTTAAAAAAAATTCCAAAACGTTTAGGAGAATCCGGTGCTCTAAGAATTGGTATTTGATATTATGAATATATTTTCTTTACTTAGATTATTATGATAGACCTCATGTTATTTTTTTATTCGAACAACTCACTATTCTGGTTAATATTTAGGATGCCTTCTCATTTGTTTACTCTAAATAAATAGTGGAGGGTTTTTTCAGTAATGAATATTAGCTAAGGTTTTTTCTCACTAAATAAATAATTGAGGGATTTTTTTATTAAAGAATATTAGTTGAGGGGTTTTTTCACTAAATGAATAATTGAGGGAATTATTTACGACCCTAGAAAAATGAGATTTTTTTTTCATTAAAAATCCTTGTTTTAAAGTTGAATGTTGATTTAACATTTTTATCTTGATATATTTCAGCTTGATATGTGATTCCGCTTTATTGAAAATCCAATCTAGCACTAATCATAGTTCAAACATATATTTTTATGAAACTTCAGCTAAGAAAACATTTTCTGAAGCATTAACAAGGATTACACGTGTAACCTCAAGTGATTAAGACACATGCGACGTCCTAGCTTAGTTCTTGGGATTTCGACATTTTATTTTTGTTTTTGCTCTCTTCCTTGATTGAATATATGAAAAGTCCTTTACAAAAAAAAAAATATATATATATNTTGAATATATAAAAAGTCCTTTAAAAAAAAAAAAATATATATATATATATATATATATATATATATATATATATGAAAAGTCGTCTGTTGTTGACTCCCCTGCATACTACCTCCATTTTGAGTAGTACTCTATTATATTTTTTCCACAAATTTCTCATCTTCACGTCAACCAAATATATATACATATATTGCAAAAAGTAATGATTTGTCATTTGTGTATCATTTCATAAAGCTGTATAATGCATTCTTTCTAAAGATGTATATAGTATAATAAATTAATGTGTCATGGTCACAAGTCACAGAAAACGTCAATGAGACGCATAATCCATGTATTTTAATGGACTGGACTACGAATCATTTTACAGAGCTCCAAAACGTATTAGGATATGTATTTCGGGTCGGGTCATCTGGTTAGTCAGTATCTACCGTATCCAGTCTTAACTATCTCAAAGGAAAAACTGGAGCACATGCGAGCACATGTGTTATGTTTTCAATTAATGTCAAGAACCATTAATGTCACTCTGACTTCTCTCACTTCCTTCTAAATTCTAAATATCTTGATACTATTAAACAACTGCCAAATCTCTTCATCACGTTTACTCTAGCTGTCTCCAGACCTAGCCTATTTGTAATCAAGACCGACCATGGATTTTGAGAAATCTCAATAATATAAATTATGTGATTCGTTCTACATATTTTGTAGCAGCAATTTTTTTACTTCATTTGTAACATGATTACTGTTGTGTCATAATGTAAGAAAAACAAAAACAAAACCATACTAAGACCGAACGAGACGAATTTCTTATAATTGTATTGTACCATTGACTCAAGGTTGAAAAACGAGAGCTCAAATAAATATACATCATTACATGGGGTTGATATTATTTATGTGTGCTAATTAAGTGCTAATAAGAACAAAGATCACATGTTCTTCTACAACGATAAGATAAAAAATATGTACATATATGTAAATAAATTATACATCTATTATAAGTAAATACTAGCGATAACTAGTCCAAATAAAAAAGAATAGCAATATGGTATTGATTTGAACCTAAGTGAACTACCGACAAGGTGAAGTTAATGCATTGTATTGCGGTAACAAACTTGTATGATTCTTGACAAGATAAATTGTAATCTCTCTCGTCTTTTCTTACAATCATTGTACACTTGATAACAATAAAGATTGAGTTTCAGATCGCCATTGCCATCAATTGTTGCGCTGATAGACAGTTCAGATCGCGAAATGGGATGTCAAGTCGCTCATAGCCCATGATGTAGTGGAAGTTAAAATTTCTGATCATTGTAGAGAGATTTACGAACGATTCGGATAGTTTCAAACCTTGATTTAATGCACTTATATTACACCCAAGAAAAAAAAAAAGAAGCCTCTAAAACAATATTTAGACATCGTATATGGACTCGGATTAGATTACTATGTATGTTACTTTGATCAATTTCTTGCAACTATTTGGTCCCATACAACTATAGTCCAAATTTGTATTCATGTAATCTGAGTCCGGACTTTGTAATATGGATATTACAGCCAAGGCGGCAGAAACAACAAAACCATGTTATATTAGTAATGATAGATTAGAAAGATGGATGATGTGACGTTGTAATAAAATGAGAAGGTTCAACGAAGCAAACACAAAATAATATTAGTTTAGTCGTCTTTACGACCATCAATACGACTATAAATATCACACCATTTCCATTTGTTTAGTCATCCCCACGTCAACGTGCTTCAACCTCATGTGAGCTCTCAAACACATCACACAAAGATTCTTGTAAAGTGAGAGAGAGAGATACAAAAAATGGAAACTACAAAGTCATTAGTGTTTGTACTGAGCGTAGCACTACTTCTTGCTTCCACGGTGGTCCAAGCTTGTCTACCTTCGGATCGAGCAGCCCTTGTCGAGTTCCGATCCAAGCTCAACGAGCCTTACATTGGCGTTTTCAACACATGGAAAGGTCCAAACTGCTGTAAAGGCTGGTACGGTATAAGCTGCGATCCCAATACCAAGAGAGTAACCGCCATTAACCTCCATGGAATATCCGAAGACCCTATATACCAGAAGGCGAAACGGAGCGGTCTAATGACGGGCTCCATCTCGCCTGCTATCTGTAAACTGACTCATCTCTCAAGCATCATCCTCGCCGACTGGCAAGGTATCTCCGGTGGGATCCCAAGTTGCATCACGAATCTACTTGCCTTGAGGATCATAGATCTCGTAGGAAACCAACTCTCGGGGGTGGTCCCTGCGAATATTGGCAAGTTACAGAGGCTGAGAGTTCTCCATCTCGCTGACAATAAAATCTCCGGTGGGATTCCTCCTTCGATGACGAGTTTGACAAGTCTATCTCATTTGGATCTCAGGAACAACAATATCTCCGGGGTCATCCCAAGAGATGTTGGCCGGTTGAAGATGCTGAGTCGTTTTCTGTTAAGCGGTAACAGAATTTGGGGACAAATACCCGAATCTTTGACCGGGATCTACCGTCTCGCCGATCTTGAGCTCTCCATGAACAGACTCACCGGTCAAATCCCGGCTTCTCTCGGGAAAATGGCGGTGCTCGCGACCCTGAATCTAGCCGAGAATAAAATCTCCGGGGTGATTCCGGGGAGTCTGATGACGTCATCGATTGCAAATTTGAATCTGAGCGGGAACCTTATTGGGGGAAGGATACCGAATACGTTCGGACCAAGGTCCTACTTTACGGTGCTAGATCTCTCGAAAAATCGTCTACAAGGGGCGATTCCACCGAGTATCACGACGGCTTCATTTATCGGTCACCTTGACGTGAGCCACAATCATCTGTGTGGGAAGATTCCAGCCGGATCTCCTTTCGATCGACTTGATGCGACGTCGTTTACTTACAATAATTGCCTCTGTGGAAAGCCTCTTGGGATTTGTAAGAAATGATTTAACTCATTATTGCAAGGATTTGGGGTAGTTTGAATCCGAATATTATTACTTTATTATTATTATCATGTAACTAGCCGTTTCAAAGAGGTATGAATGAAGACGTTGAAGTGCCACTACTACTACTAAATGAACATGGTTTGCTAATTTAATATGTTTAATTGATTATCGTTGTTGCTGATTAAAGCAAAACAAACAATATAATACATTTGCTTAATTCTCTGAATTCATCAATTATAAATTCAAACAATACTAAACAAAGTTTTTTTTGTTTTTTTTTGTTGAACAACTTACTAAACAGAGTTTACATGCATGTTCAAGTACTAATCAAATTATGACATTAGAAAGTAATAAAAACAATCGTATATTTATTGATTTAAATTAAAACATAGTAGAAAACGTTTGTGAGTGAGCAGAGAATTATACTAGTATTATAGTTTGTAGAGGGTGACATGTTGGCGAACATGGAGGTCATTTACTAGGATGATTACTTTTTTAGTCTTTTGTGATCAGAGCCTCCTTACCATGGGTAATAAAGAAATGGCAAATATAAAACTAGAGCGCCACATTTTAAAATTCAACCAAACTATGCATTTAGCCCTTTTGGAGTATATATATATTTTTTATGAAATTAATAACGCATTTTCTTTGGTGGAAAAATTAAACTAGACATAAAATTCTCACTAATACACTTTATTTTAATGAAAACTTCATCAGTATCAAACACAATTCTTAATGATATACATTATTTTAATTAATAAGGCAAAAATGAATCAAAATGTTAAAGAACCAAAACAATAACACAAAAAAAAGCATAGAACATCAAGGAAGCTTATTAAATTATAAAAAGTAAATAAATAGTGTTGTAAAATTTCAATATTTCCGATTTTAATTATATTTTTTTTAGACGATATTGTGATTTTTTTATTTTTTTCTGTATCATATATAAAGTCCACATTCCTTAAACATGGCCCTCTTGTGATAACGTAAAAAGAAAAAACTAAAAGCTACGAAACAAGTTGTGTATGTATATGAATAAGGTTGAATGAGGCGGTTCAATAAATACGTGTCATTGATGTAGTTGATATGATTCATGTGTGCAATAAATTCGAAGTCTCAAATAAACAAGCGCTATAGACAAAAATAATAATATTTCCTCGTTTTTGCTCTCATCGATACGATTATAAATGTACTTAGTTGAGTCACTTCCATATCAAACTGCTTCAATCTCCTCTGAGCTCACAAACATACAACTCAAAGATTCTCCTAGTAACTCTTGTTTGTCACATTTCATCTCATAACACACAGATTTTTCTAGAAAACGGACACTAAGAAGTCGTTAATGGCTGTTTTCTTAAGCAACGTCGTCTTCGTATTGCTTCTTGCCGGTAGTTCGACGGTGGTCCAAGCATGTCTACCTTCCGATCGAGCCGCGCTTCTGGAGTTCCGATCCAAGCTCAATGAGCCTTACATCGGCGTTTTCAACACATGGAAAGGTCAAAACTGTTGTAGTGGCTGGTACGGTGTGAGCTGTGATCCCAATACCCACCGTGTCGCGGCCATAACTCTCCGTGGAGTATCCGAAGAACCGATTTTCCAGCGGGCGAAACGAACCGGATTCATGACCGGCTTCATCTCGCCCGCTATCTGTCAGCTCATTCAACTCTCAAGCATCACTCTCACCGACTGGAAGGGAATCACTGGCGTGATTCCAAGTTGCATCTCGAATCTCCAATACATGACGAATATAGATCTCGTCGAGAATGATATCTACGGCGAGATTCCGGTAGATATCGGGAGGTTGCTGAGGTTGAAAGTGTTTAACCTCGCGGATAACAGAATCTCCGGTGGGATTCCTCCGTCAATCACAAGTTTAATGAGTTTGTCGCATTTGGATCTGAGGAATAACAATATCTCAGGGGCTATCCCGCGAGATATTGGTCGGTTAAATATGTTGAGTCGCCTCCTACTAAGCGCTAATAGAATCTCGGGTCAAATTCCTGAATCTTTGACCCGGATCTATCGTCTGGTGGATATTGAGCTCTCCATGAACAGAATCACTGGTCCATTACCGGCTTCTCTAGGGAAAATGTCGGTGCTGGCGACGTTGAATTTGGCCGAAAACTTGTTATCCGGTGAGATTCCAGTGACTTTGATGAGTTCATCAATCTCAAGTTTGAATCTAAGCGGGAATGTTATCACGGGAAAGATACCTGACACGTTCGGACCGAGATCATACTTCACTGTCCTAGATTTATCGAACAACCGTCTCCAAGGACCGATTCCAGAGACTATCACGACGGCATCGTTTGTTGGCCACCTTGACGTGAGTCGCAATCATCTATGTGGGAAGATACCGGCAGGATCTCCTTTTGATCAACTGGATGCGACGTCGTTTGCTTACAATGACTGTCTTTGTGGAAAACCTCTAGGGGATTGTAAGAAATGAATATTAAAAAGCAAAAAAAGAATCAACTACTTTACGTTATCATGTAACTAGCCGTTTGAAAAAAGAGGTCAAGAAATATTTAATTTTGGTATTTTATACTGGTGTTATTGATTCGCTGTCTCTTATCTACCTTGAATCTCGAACCCTCATCAATGAGGTTACAAGATTATGTTGTTCATCAGTGAGATTCCTTGGAACCAAATGAGCGACGAGATAAACTTTTAAAAATGTGGACCGACCAACGCTGGTCAGATTTGGTTAAACCACGTTACCTCCAATTAATTGACCTGAACATATAGGCAGATCGTCGTTTAAAATTGGTCAATTCTGACAAAAACCAACAAACATGCAGAGTAGCATTATTTTAGCTAATAATATGTATTTTCGTGGATACCATTCCCCGGACGTTGTTTAAAAAAAAAGAAATTTAAGGTAAGGGAAACTATACTTTTTATGGTTTATTCCAGGGTCTTCCACTCTGCTGCGTACAATTAGCCAGCCTTGTGGCAACAAAAGAGTCATTTTCCTTTCTTGAGAGAGGAACTGGTGTACGTGTTTGGCAGCGACTTCTCCTTTTTTTCCAGATGTGAAACTTTGTAGTTTCATCCTGATTTGATAGTAGACTACAGACCGCACTACCAAGCATGTTTGTCTGTGATAATGGTTCCATCTTACATTAGTGAAAAAAAATTCGCTTCAAGAAATTTTTGGTTTTGGTGTATATAGCTAGGAATAAGCCTCATCCGCCTTCCCTTTAACTACCCTCTACATGAATTTAGAGTGATTGAAAATATAGGCTAATTCCAGATTCTAGGGCAGGTTGAATCCCTTGTTGTGGCCTCATCAAACACTAATTTTAGTAGATGCTCAACTTAAGCGGTTATGGGATGTGTGTAAAATTTGGTTGAGTACATTCATTTTAACAAATCTGAAAATGCACATGTGACCGTTCATGTACGTTTTTGTATGATTGTTTGTGTTTCAGATTTGATATTATGGGAAAACAGAGTAATTGAAATCTTAATGTCAAAAAAGAAGAAGAAGAAGATTTAAATCTTTAAATACTCTCTCTTCGTATTTTTATCATCTTACAATTTTTTTGTCTCAACATTGATCATTTATGGTCCGACATCCATATTGTTATTGTGGCATTTCATGAAGCGGATTAAAATTTACAGAATGTAAAACTCNAATCCCCCCCCCCCCCCCCCCCCCCCTTTTCTTCGCCTTCGTTCTCACTATGAAAAAATGGTTAAAATATAGGTACTTGAACCATTTACATGGTTTTGTATGCCCTTTAAAAATACTGGCAATCTCGTTTTGGGATCTACTTAAAAACTTGGTCGCCTAAACTTTCCTTATCAGACTAATACTTCACTGTTTGAATTAGTCGAAAAACATATATAGTTGTGGTGAAGCAATGTTTCAATCCAAAACGAAATTTCGGTATATATATGTTTTACAATTGTTAAAATTTAAAGGCCCACATTCTCATACTGAAACATAAAATAATGGAATTTAAAACTTAACGGAATTTCGATATATATGTTTTACAATTGTTAAAATTCAAAAGCCCACATTCTCATACTGAAACATAAAATAAAGGAATTTTAAACTTGAACACGAAAAGAAATTCATTTACGTAATCAATATTTGATTATATAAAGTTGAACGAGCTCGCCACATGGAATAAATACAATTCACGATATCGTGTCACATGTCTTTGTTAATTTAGATTGTGATAAGTGTATATAATTACGAAAGTTTTTTTTTTTCTTGAATAAAATATTAAATTTATTCGAAGAGCAAAATTGTTATGTACAAGATCCTGACACATTGTCAAGACTTAAAATATAAATATATTAAATAATAAGGGAAACGAGTAATTTAAATATTAAATCAGGATTATGAACATAAAATGAAAAAGGAAAAAAAAGGATTAAGAAGTAATTAATAGAAAAAATAAAATAAATCATATTTATATATTGTTAGCTAGATTACACTCTCAATACTACCCAAAAAAAAAACTATGATATGTTTCCCCTATGACATGTTTAACGAATTATTCAGCAAAAAGAATAGTTAAAGAAAAAATGAATGTCATACTTTTGTGAAACTGAATATGGATATTATCAATTTTGAAATATAATATATCCGTATCGATAAATTTTTATATGTTTAATGCGTATCATTGTTGTTGACAAAAAAGAAAAAATTATATGTTTATAATTATTTAACCAATTAATATATGAGTCATAACCGAGTTAGTTATGAAAACTTAAAACAACATCACAAACTCAGAAACCTCTATTATTCGCTACAATAACAAAAGAATACGACAATAATAGAGAATAATTTAGTTTTACAAAAAAAAAAATTGTTAGCAAGCAACAACTAAGTAAGTCACATTTACAGCGTAATTGATTAGTTGTGAAATGGGAGAAAAATTGTTATAAATACGAAACATACATATTTAAAAATATCACCCACCAAAACGAAAATTGTGAGACAACCAATAGATCTCTGTGATCTTTTCCCTAACGACAAAAATGAGATCTCAAGTCCTACGTTCTATTTTGCCGGTGATAAGTTTTTTGGTGATTCTCTACGTGAAGTTTAGAATTGTGGAAGGAGGAACCTATGAAGAGACTAAGGTATATATGCCACATTCTGTTATTTCTTAAATTATATATGAGTGGATAGATTGATCTGAGTATATGATTGATTAATGAGAATTGCGTATACATATATAGGTTCATATAGTGTACCTTGGTGAAATCGAGCATAACGATCCTGAGCTTGAAACGAAGTCACATCTCCGCATGCTAGAATCCTTACTTGGAAGGTATCAACAATACCCATTTATCTTTAAACAAATAAAAAATTGTTGTTGAAGATAATAATATGTAATTAACGAATATGTTTTGACGATATGTGGTTTGCAGTAAAGAAGATGCGAGTGCGTCCATGGTTCATAGTTATAGGCATGGTTTTTCAGGCTTTGCGGCCCATCTTACAGATTCGCAAGCGAAAAAAATATCAGGTGCGTACATACAGTGAAGTATTTGTAGAAATTAAATTACTTGATTGTATAATTGAACATAATGATGATGATTCGGATCCTCTTAATATGAATAGAGCATCCCGATGTAGTTCAAGTGATGCCACAACGTTACTACGAGCTACAAACAACAAGGGCGTTTGATTATTTGGGAGTTTCGCAAAGCGCTCCAAAAGGGCTTCTTCATGATGCCAAAATGGGTGAAGATATCATCATCGGTGTCCTAGACTCAGGTAAATTGACATATGTTTGATAGCGATATAGCAATCCCTAAAACTGAAACAAAAATATCACATTTTCTCCGAATATATATTCCCTCCTCATAACCAAGCTTTGATTATTATTATTATTATTTTTTTTTATTTTTTTGGACAAAAATATTTTTTCTATTTCTAGTTTTGTCATATGTTTAGTAAAGTTAATATAATACAATTTATAACCAAATAATTATATTCATGAAATTAAGTGAGCATAGTTGGAATTCAATAGCTTGGAAAGTATGTTCCAAGACATATATTGATCTTTACATAACAAAATGAGTATATTAGTTTGAATTTTTGTTTAATATATGTACATGTACTCACAGGTGTGTGGCCAGAGTCTCAATCATTTAATGACAAAGGGGTAGGGCCAATTCCTAAAAAGTGGAAAGGTATGTGCGTGGACGGTGAAGAATTCTACTCGAAGAAGCATTGCAACAAGAAGTTGATAGGAGCAAGGTACTACATGGATGGCCTCTTCCGGACGAATAAGACAGACAGCAGAATACCAGACACAGAGTACATGTCTGCAAGGGAAAAGTTGCCCCATGGGACCCACGTGGCGTCAATTGCAGGGGGAGCTTTCGTCCCAAATGTTAGTAGTTATGGGTTAGGAGGGGGCACAGCGAGAGGAGGGGCCCCAAGTGCTCGTATCGCAGTATACAAAGTGTGTTGGGAAAAAGTAGATCGAACTTGCGCGAGCGCGGATATCATAAAAGCTATGGACGACGCTATAGCAGACGGGGTGGACGTGATAACAATTTCAATGGGCAGGCCGATACCTATTCAATCTGAAGTTGATCAACTTAATGAGTTCTCGTATGGAGCATTCCACGCAGTCTCAAAGGGAATTCCGGTGCTTATGGCTGGGGGAAACTATGGGCCCAGCGCGTACACTGTCCAAAACATAGCTCCATGGATCATAACTGTGGCTGCAACTAGTATTGATCGGTGGTTTCCCACACCTTTGACATTAGGCAATAATGCGACTTTAATGGTAAAAATATTTCAAACAAAACTAGTGTCTATATAGTTTTATTTTTTTTCAACAAGAAGATGCATGTGACCTCGTAGTCTCTATTACTATGCAGGGAAGAAATTCGTTCAAGGGTCAGGAGGTCCAAGGTGATCTAGTTTACGTAGAAAGCGTAAACAAATTAACAAATGCGGTGAACGGAAAAGTGGTGTTAACTTTCATCACTGACGACGTAGAATTAGGAAACCTATATTCAAAAATGTTTCAAGTCGAAGCGAAGGGTCTAATCATTGCCACTAAAAGAAAGGATACTTTAACGTTTTTGGAAGGTGTTCCAAAAATCAGAGTTGATTATGCACAAGGAACTACAATGTTGAAGTACATAGGTTCCACCAGGTATTTATTTTTTTAATATTGTTTAATATGATATCTCTTATTGTTATTACCATGTTTTTCAATATTTTAACAAGACACTCATTACATAGCAAGCCCACCATAAAAATAAGTCCTGCAATCACACTCACCGGGCCACTTGTAGCCACTAAAGTTAGTGAATTCTCTGGTAGGGGACCTAATTCCGTATCTCCGTATGTTCTCAAGGTAATTTGTAAATATATATATATATATATATAAGGTATTAACATTTATAGCCAATTCTAGCTATACTCACTTTTCATTAAACACCAATAATATATTTGCAGCCAGACATCGCAGCGCCGGGTGTGTCCATACTGGCAGCTATTACCCCATCACAATTAGGCGGTGAGGATGGATATACGTTTATGTCAGGAACTTCAATGGCAACACCTGTAGTCGCAGGTTTGGTTGCGCTACTTAGATCTGTGCATCCTGACTGGTCTCCTGCTGCGATTAGATCAGCTCTCACAACTACAGGTAAATAAAAAAAAATTCTTAAATTTTATTTCTTTTATTTGAACAGAATTAAACACCGATTCTAGTCCAAGTAATGAAACAAAGAAGAATGTCTAATAAATGTCTTAATTGCTTAAGCTTCCACAATGGATCCCCACGGAGAACATATCTTCTCTGAAGGAGTGACACGAAAAATAGCTGATCCATTTGATCTTGGGGGAGGATTGGTCAATCCGAATAAAGCAGCAGATCCTGGTCTAGTCTACGATATTAATATAGAAGATTACATATTGTTTTTATGCGCCTCCGGTTATGAAGAGAAATCCATCACTATGATATCAAGGAAAAATACTCTGTACAAATGTCCCAGTCCGAGGCCATCCATGGTTGATCTCAATTTGCCTTCCATCACTATCCCGTTCCTCAACGAAGATGTGACTATAACTAGAACGATCACCAACGTCGGACCCGTCGACTCCGTGTATAAACTCATCGTCGAGCCTCCTTTGGGTGTCAAAATCTCAGTCATCCCCAACACACTTGTCTTTAATTCTAATGTCAAGAAACTAAGCTTCAAGGTCATTGTCTCCACAACACACCGAGCCAATACGATTTACTATTTTGGGAGGTTGACTTGGACAGATGAAACTCACAACGTCACAATCCCATTATCTATAAGGACACAAAAACTAATGAATTTCAACTATTGAGTTTACTTTTTTCCAATAGCATATTTTATCAACTAAAAGGGTTATGTGTGTAAAAAATGTTCATTGAATAGATATGTAAAACCTTTCATAGCCACATTTCATTTTCTTTCTTCCCTAACAAAATATATACATAACTAGAACCATCAAAGAAAAGAAAAATCGTGGTACTTTTACTAACAAAATTTTAGCAATTTGGAAGAAAAAAAAACGCGAATATTTGCATTATAAGATATTTATATTATTAGGGTCATCATCGCCAATGAAATGGCCAGTAGTCCTCTGTACAATAATCATATTAAATGGATTTCACTATCAAAATTTTATATTATTCCCTTCTAAAATATCTTATGCATACATGATGACTTCAACTATACAAAATTGATATGTTTCCATTTAAGTAACTTTGTTTTCCTAAAACTTAAATTATGAAACTCAAACAATCCAATCATAATAGACCTACTCACAACCAAATAATGTTAGTGGCGACAATCAATTAGTAAGTAATGTTTTGAATATAACTGATTAATTAGCTATGAAATGGAATGACCATTGTTATCGATATAAGTCATTGATTTTGTAAAATATCACTCAACAAAAATAGATATTTGAACCGTTTACATGGTTTTGTTTGCCATTTAAATCAAGTATTAGTGATCTCGTTTTGGGATACACTTAAAAACTTGGTTGCCTAAAATTTCTCCGTCAAACTAATACTTCAATGTTTTAATCAGTCGAAGGCATATAAAGTTTGTGGTTAGGCCATGTTCTAATCCAAAACGGAATTTTGGTATATTTATGTTTTGCAACTGTTAAAACTATTAAAAATCCCACATTCTCATACTCAAACACAAAATTATGGACTTTGAATCTTGAAAAAGGAAAGAAAATTATTTACTTAATCAAATATCTTATTACACAAAGCTTAATGCGTACAACGTGAGTTCGACACGTGGAATAACTATAACTCACGAGATCAAGCCACGTGTCTTTGTTAATTTAGATTGTGACGAGTTTCTATGTATACCGAATTATAAAAGGAAAAACTAGAATTTAGATATTAAATAAGAATTATTAATAAAAAATCAAAAAGGAAAAAAGGAAAAGAAGAAATAAACAGAAAAAGAAAATAATTCATATTTCTATATTGTTAGACTACCCTCCGAATATCACCCAAAAAAAAAAAATTACACTATGACATGTTTCCAATATTTTAAACTATTAGAATATAAACCAAAAAAATAATTTTTTAATGAATTATCTAGCAAAGTAAATGGATGTTTGAAAACTGAATCAAGATATTAATTAAAAATTATAAAAAGAAAAATGAGAAATTTAGATTTTTAAAAAGGATTTTTTTTATTTTTTATTTTTATTTTTATTTTTTTAGTCTGAAGATTGCAATTTCATTCACGATAATGCTATCTCGAATGAGTTATAACAGTGAACAAGTCAAGCGCTTGTTTGGACAAACTATCAATCTTTTGGTTTGCTTTCCGTGATATAGCAGGAAATGAGATATTGGAAAAGAGAGATCTAGTCATCTTGATGTCTTCTAAGGTACTGTGGAGTCCCGGGAGAGATGCATTCGCGTTTATCGTCATGATAAGTTGAGAAGAGTCCGATTCAATCCACAAGTGTTGCAATCCGAGGTCTCGCACAAAGAACAGAGCTTCATGCATAGCTATACCCTCAGCAACCAAGGGTCCAAAATAACCCAGCCTAAGCCACCGGTGCACTTTCACCAAACTCTGCACTTTCGCCTTATACTTTTCAAAGTAGACTACAAAGTCTTGCATTATATCAAAGGTTTTCTATTGTGTTGATGATAATCTTGCCTTGATAGTCGTCGTTCTACTACTGAATTTTGTATGTTTCTTGGTTCTTCTCTCAGTTCTTGGAAGTCCTAGAAACAGAAGATTGTATCCATGTCCTTTGTTGAAGAACAGTACAGAGCTCTGACTCTTGCTTCTGTAGAGAGAAAAAATCATATAGAAGTGGATTGTCAAATTACTGTTATAGAGAAGTTGAATAAAAGCTTGTTGAAAATGCTTCATGTTATAACAGAGAATCAATTGGCTGATGCTTTCTCAAACGTACCTTTGTTTCCTCAACAATTTTTGAGTATCTAAAGTCCAGAACGAGTCTTTATAAGATCTTCGTCTCATATTATTGTGGAGAGTGAAGAAATTGTCCAAGTTCAGTCATGGTTTATGTCAGATTAATATTAGAGAGTGAATTGGTTATTTAATCACATTTAATGTCGTATATAAGCTTGTAAGCTTACATTGAGCACAGATTATTGAATGAGAAAATATCGTTTCCAATTCTAACACACCTTTTTCTCTTATTCTCTCGATTTATTTTTTTACTAGTTTATATTTTGCGATGACGTACTATAATAGTTCATAATTTGCAAAGGATATAAAATACTATATATTTGTGATGGGGAAGCTGTGTCAAAGTTTCTGATATATGGCTTCAATTCAAACACAACAACATCATAATCACGACTAGATTACATAACTTTGGTCATTAATGGTATTAATTTGTTTCATGTGAATGTAGATTCTGCAATAAGTAGACAGATTTTAGAAGCATAAGAAGATACGACACAAAGATCGAACATATGAATAACGTGCGGGAGAGAATTGTAAAACACGTATGTAATGCTTTTAAGCTACTTTATAATTAACAAGAATTAATACCGTACATGAGAGAATTTCATAGCAAGTGTATTATGTGATGCAAAGTATGCTTTGAAGCATCCTATATATTATTAATTAAAGTATACATTGTTAGTAAATTTTATAATTACTAACTTTGTTGTTTTTTCTAAACCACTATGTATTTCCTAGTTTTATCCGCCAAGCCATTAAAAATCATCTAACATTATTAATTTTTTAGGTTATTCCTTCTGATCAAAATTATTGTGATACGAATTCTTTAAATCTTTTGAAAGAAAAAAATGGATTTCTTATACCAACGCCCTTACATATCTTATCTTATTAAATAAAGTTGAACGCACTTAACGTGGGATCGACACATGGCAAAATTATAACTCACGAGATCGTGACATGTGTCATATAACTCATGAGATGATGTCACGTGTCGTTGTGAAATTTTCTATTTTCTGCTTTCCAAAAATTAAAGAAAATATTTAAAATTTTATAGATAATCTTATTAAATAACATGGAAAAAAATCATGAAAATATCATTTAAAATATATTAGATAATCATGAAAAAAAAATCTCATCTTTATGCAAAAAGGTAAATTGTCACGTTAAAAAGGTAATTAAAAATATAATTTTCTATTTTCCCGTTTTTTAAAAAAATTAAAGAAAACATTTAAAATCTTATTAAACAACATGAAAATAATCTTAAATTTTATGCAAAGAGGAAATTATCACATAAAAAAGGTAATTTAAAATATAGTAGATAAGCATGAAAAAATCTCAATCTTAATGCAAAAAGAAGATTGCCACAGGTAATTTGAAAATAACATGAAAAATATCTCAATCTGTATGCAAAAAAGAAAATTGTCAGGTAAAAAAAATGTAATTTAAAAGATATTAGATAATCATGAATGCCATGTGTCGTTGTCAATTCCAAAATCTAATTTATTTACATAAGTACATTTTAATAAATATGATATAGTTTTTTATTTAATATATGATGATCACTAAGATTTGTTATTTATATAAGTTTTAAATATTTCCACGGGTCGTAATTTAAAATCCAATTATACATGTCTACGGGTTATCACTTTCGAAATCTAATATATTACATTAATTCATTTTTATGTGTTTTTAATTATCTACCCGCTTGTTAATGCGAGTCCTAAACTAGTATTAAATAAAGCTGGATGCGCAATCTGGGGGATCCACACGTGTGCAAAATTATAACTCACGAGATCGTGTCATGTATCACATGTATAACGAGATTTCGACAAGTGTCAATATTAACAAAACAAAAATGGGAAATATACGAATAAGTTATATGTTTAAATTTTCATATTTACTACTCCCAATTTTTTCTATTTACAAAATTAAAAAATGGAAAAAACTAATAAGTCATATTAACTATAACCAAATTTTCATTATTTTCAAGTTCAAATGACAATATTCCTATTTTTCGTTGGGACTTAAGTATATATATATATATATATATATATTGTAATTATGTTATGTTGTTAGTATATTAAAATTTTTCAAAAAATAGGTTGAGTAAAGTAGTGATATATGATATGTTATTTAATATGTAAGACATAAGACATGATATTAAAATCAGTTTTGGACATTTGACCGAGTCATAATTTAGAAAATTTACATGTTATATATATATGAGTTTGTTATTTTAATATACAACATGTAATGAATAATATATGATATTAATGTAAGTTTTAAATATTTGTGTTGGTCATAATATAGAATTTAATTACATGTGTCATAATATGCCGGTTGAGAACTTTGAAACTCAATATATATGTGTGAATACATTTTTATAATATAGTTATTATTTAACATGCGGATCCTAATCAAAAATAGTGAAAAAAATATTACGTAGATTGTATATAGAAAAAGAGCTTCACTGAGGTCTGAGGTCTAGAAATGTAATGTTGAAGCAGTGTTTTAAATTTGAACTGGACTCACTAATCAAACCGCTTATAATTTTGCATTAAATCTGGATTTCAATTAAACTAAAATGCGATTGATAGAACCAATTTAACTTAAAACTCCGTTCACCAAATTTAAAGCGTAGTTTTGAGTAGTTAGAGTTATAAAATTAATAATTGAATGACAGTGCATCGAGTTTAAATGATATATACTTATTTAAATTTAAAATAACTTTTTAAAAAATAAATATAAGGGTCCCAAAATATAAATTCTAAAATCTTAAAACTTAAACTCAAATATTTATTATCACTAAATTCCAATTCTACGAAGTTTCAACCATAAATCCAAAAGTTTAAAATCCGAAATTAACTCGAAATAAAAAGTGGATATATGTGATTCATAAAAATATGTATATAAAATTGGGTATTTATGTGAGTTTCTCATTGTTATTTTTGTCTACAAAATCTAGGTCCATGTGATAAATAGATGTAGCTGTTTTATTTTTGTCATTAAATAGATATAGCTGTATCTTTTATTTTATTCATAAAGGTGGCATCCCAATATGGCGCATCTCACTAATTAACTCTACCTTAAATAAAATATATTATTGTAAATATATATATATATATATATATATATATTATTGAAGATTTTATAATTTCTTATGACTAACCTAAATTAATTTTTTAACCCAAACAAACCTAATTTCAAATTAAGGGTTTTTCTACCGATTAATTTAGATATAATTATACGTTGTTAAAGAAAATATTTAATTTAATATTTATCATAGGTTATAAAACTAATAAATTTTCAAACTGGCATAAATACAACTAATAAATAACTAGTATTTATTATAGGTTATATCAACTAATAAATAATATAATGTTTTCTAGACTAGAAAATGTAATTAATTGTTAACATCCGTGATTTAAAGTATATTGTTGTTTATATAACCTGTGATAAGTTTAAGTTTTCAACAACTCGTGATCATTCTTTGGGTGTATTTGTTACTCAAAACACATATCATGAAGTGTACATACAAGTGGGATAAAAAGAAGAGACTCGTGTATGATGTATCATTCGCACTATACTCGAAAAGAGAGAGACCTTTGTTTGTTAACATTGACGTGTAGATTATATGCTCCTTTCTTGAAGCAACAAACTAAACAACGTCATCATAATACTTTTATTACCTTAACTTTTAAGAACCATTCACTACTTTCCCCATCCAAAAGAAGATAATTTGATCCAATAATTGACGGTAGCAAATATTTTAGCCAAGATCGATTATTGAACACAACAAATTGTTGGAATGTCCAAAAGATTTTTCTTAAAATTGACAAATGACCAGTACATCTAACTAACAAGGCATCACTATCTCAATAACTACACAACCACTCTTTCAGTAATGTTTATCTCTTTTCATTTATACTATTTTCAATTCCATCTTTATACATACACTAATAATTGCATGCCTTCGTGTTAAAGGAACATAAAAATACTAGTGCTTTTAAGAGTATGGGCATTTTATTTTTGTAAGAAACTATCAATTCATATTGTGGGACATTAACCAATAAAGAGAGATATCTTCGTATAGCTAGTGAGACTCATTTGGATGAATATAAAGAAATTGTTATTTATATCCTTCGCAACCGTGGAATTTCAAATCAATATTATCCTTTTGTTGTAAGATGTCAAGTAAGAAAATGTATTAAACACTTAGAAAAAAGGTTTTAGTTTGAAAACATTTTTCATTTATGATAATTTTACACTATATAAAAAATATATTAAAAGTTCTATTATACTTGTAAAAAAAAAAAAAAAAAAATCGATTGTTAGTCTTCCTCATGATTTTTAGGGTTAAATTCGGTATTACAAGCCAAAATTTAGCTTAAAGATAAAAAGAGCAAAAAAATAAATTAAAAACAAACAGAATATGACAATTAAATTAAACAAAAATATAAGTCTAGAATAACAATTATTTTGAATTGGAAGAAGTGGTATATTATATACATTTATTAAGGAATCAATCTTGAATTTGGAATGAGTAGTTTTAAGTTTGATGTTTATTTTTATTTTCATTTTTTATACATGAATGGACAAATGACTAATTTAGAATTTAGGCCTTGAATGTAGAGAGAGCGGTTACACATTGAACACAAACAAAATAAAAAAAATATTTGCTACTTCAAGTCAACTCTTAAGTCTGTTAATTAATGTGCAGGGCGTTTCAGATCATTAAACCACACTTAGCCATATTTTTTTTGGTTAGTTCTATTTGACTTTCGTCCTGTACATGCACTCATAATACATTACATGAATAAAAGATAGTTTTGTGTTCCTAAACTCATATAAACATATTAAAATTATATCCATCACGTACGTATATTATACGCATCGATAATCTTTTTAAGTTGCCTCATTTTTACATTCAAAGTGAAAACTTTTATCTGATGATTTTCTGCTTAAACTTCCCAATATTATTATGTTTTCCAAAAAAAAAGAAAAAAATTGTCAACTTAAAATTCACCTAAAACTTTCACAAATAGCCATTTTCATGTATCCATAATCACATATACCCACTTCTATTAATCACATATACTTACTTTTCATCTAAAGTTAATTTAGTTAATTTAGGACTCTAAAATTTATGATTTATGATTAAAACTTTGTAGGAGTGGGGTTTAGTGTTAAACAAATAATAAGTGTTTGAGTTTACATTTTAAGGTTTTAGGGTATATATATATTTTAAGGGTTTAAAATTAAAAACTTTTTTTAAGGGTTAAACCCTAAATCCTATATTCTAAACACTAAAACTCTATAACATACTATAAAACGTTTTAAAATATTAAAAATGTTAATTTAGATAAAAATTGATATATTTTTTAATAGAAAAAAAAATAGATATATGTGATAAAGGATATGCAAAGATGATAGTATATGTGATGTTTTCCTCCTTTCCTAAAGCACACCAAAGTAAAAAAGCGAAGTTTTGACACCATTTAGACATAGAAATTCAAGTTTTAGTAATGGCAATGCACATATGTAATGTGGGTCGAGGTCATTCATTTGCCATTTTTAAAGGGTGATAAGCACAGAGTGAATGTACTCCTAGTTGGTGTTAGATGAAATTTTCAAATTCACAATTGACTAAAAGACATTAAAGTTTGGCAGATGAATTCTCCAAATGCAGAAACAAATAGACTTCTCTAAAGAGCAAAAAATCTACATATTGTTTAACAAAGACTAATCTCCATGGCGATTGTAATTTGGCTAGTCATTCTCTTGTTCTTCAAATGCATCTCTTTCCATATTTGATGATGGAATATATTGACGCAAATTAATAAAATTTTCAGATGTAAAATGATAGCTATTTACAAGTTCCGAAATCGTCGAATTTTCATTTCTACATAAAATTTATAATCATTATAGTAAAATCCGTCAAACGATTAAACCAAATTAACCTAAATTTCAAAAAACTGCTTCCATGTAATCCTAATTTAGTTACTTAGATATACAGCTGCATTCCTACCTATATCATTCAAATATTTAAATAAAAATTGTACAAAAACATTAGGAGTCTTAAATATTCAGTTTCGTTTAAGTCAGCAAGACAACAAAAGAGGCAAATCTAAGNTAAAAAAAAAAAATTTTTTTTTTTTTTTTTTTTTTTTTTTTTTTAGCAACTTTTTGGTCCGTATTCTTTTTTCTTTTTGCAATTTTATAAAATTTTATGTATCACTTTAGACGCTATTTATAAAATATAATTAATATATTAAAATATTTATCTCTCTCGCCTTCAACCTTTTTCTACCCTCTCGTTCTTCTCTGCAACCCAAAAAAAAATATCTTCTCTGTCTCTCTCTCTCTCTCTCCATTTTTGTGAATTAGCGATATAAAAGGAGACAAGATTATCTCTTTAGAAAATTGGTTAATCTTGATCATGTTTACTAATCCATTAATCATCATATCGAGAAAAACCAGTAAAAGCCCACTGATCAATCTCGAAACTGTTGAGTTCTTCTTTTTCACAGAGTCATTACAAAACCAAGCTTCGAAAGCGACAAACTATCCGTGACCTCCTCCTCTATTCTTTTTTTTTTTTCTTCTTATCCCAAAATTCTTATTCACGTGATTTAATAATTTGTGTTTTTTTGTGGCTATATTCATTGCTTAATTCATTAGCTTTCTCTATAAATATCTCTCTTCTCTCATTACTGTCTTCTCTATTCAGACCAACGAACTCTCCCTTAACTGTTAATGGGTTTTGTTTAGTCTTTTCATTCGCTTCTTAGATTCTCAGTTTTTGGGGGTTTTTGGGTTTTCATTCTCTTTTAAGATGATGAAGTTCTGTTTCATCATAACCATTTCTCTGTTATGCGTTGGCTTTGTTGTTGTTAAGGCCAAGGAGTGTACAAACACTCCTACGCAGCTCTCCTCTCATACTTTCCGTTACGAGCTCTTGCAATCAAAGAACGAGTCTTTGAAGACAGAGACGTTCTCTCATTACCATTTGACACCAACTGATGACTCAGCTTGGTCTAATTTGTTGCCGAGGAAGATGTTGAGAGAAGAGGGAGATGAATATGGTTGGACTATGATGTATAGGAACATCAAGAACTCTAATTCATCTGGTAACTTTCTCAAGGACTTGTCTTTGCATGATGTTAGGCTTGACCCTGACTCTTTCCATTGGAGAGCTCAGCAGACGAATCTTGAGTATCTGTTGATGTTGGATGTTGATGGTTTGGCATGGAGTTTCCGTAAAACAGCGGGTCTTGATACTCCAGGAAATTTCTATGGAGGATGGGAGAGACCAGACAGTGAACTCCGTGGCCATTTTGTCGGTAAGCCTATTATCCCTCAATTCTATATTGTTTCTTGATCCATGTTTTTGATAGTATGCAAGAGCAAGTTATGAGATTTGATGTTTGGTATAGATTGCTTAAAAGAAATTACCTTTTAGATTGCTTAGACTCTTAAAGTAATCATCTTTTACTTTGCATAAAGCCTTAAAGGGTTTACCTTTAACCATATTGCTCATAAACTCTGAATGTTTTGTTTTTGAAGGTCATTATTTGAGTGCAACAGCGCACATGTGGGCAAGCACTCACAATGATACTCTCAAGGCGAAAATGTCGGCTCTTGTCTCAGCTCTTTCGGATTGCCAGCAGAAACTGGGCACGGGATATCTTTCTGCTTTTCCATCCAGTTTTTTCGATCGGTTTGAAGCTGTAACTCCTGTCTGGGCTCCTTACTACACCATTCACAAGGTGAAAACTCAGACTCTCTGATTCATAATGTAGATTGTACGCTTGTGTTTTCCAAAATGGTTTTCTTTAACTTGGTCTTGATTTTTTGACAGATTTTAGCCGGTCTAGTGGATCAGTACAAATTGGCTGGGAGCAGTCAGGCTCTAAAAATGGCAACCTGGATGGGTGATTACTTCTATGGCCGTGTTCGTAATGTGATAAAGAAGTTCACCGTTGAACGACACTGGCGATCATTAAACGAAGAAACTGGTGGCATGAATGATGTTCTTTATCAGCTATACAGCATCACTGTGGGTTATAATCTTCTCCGTCTCTCCAAAAAGGCTCCTTAGCTTTCTATCTAGCTTTGTTTCATATCATTGTTATTGGACTCTGCAGGGAGATTCCAAGTATTTGCTGCTCGCTCATCTCTTTGACAAGCCTTGCTTCCTCGGGGTGCTTGCAATTCAGGTAAGTTTACATGATGATTAGCTTGAATAAATGTGAACGGTAAGGTAATAGGACTCTGTGTGCTTTCTTTTCAGGCTGATGATATAAGCGGATTCCACTCAAACACGCATATTCCCATTGTTGTTGGATCTCAACTCCGGTATGAAATCACTGGTGATCCACTCCACAAGGTATTGGAGCTTAACCACTGAAAAGTGTGAGAATCAATAAAAAAACATTGGTTCTGTTGATTCTGAAATCTGCATTTACAGGAAATCTCGATGTTCTTTATGGATATCGTCAATGCGTCTCACAGCTATGCAACTGGGGGAACATCAGTCAGTGAGTTTTGGTACTAACATCACCTGAATTTAGAATTTAATCTATTTAACATGTTACCAGTTTTAACTCTTAGCCATGATTTGGAAATGTTAAACATTAGGCAAGATCCAAAGAGAATGGCGACTACGCTGCAAACCGAAAACGAGGAATCATGTACTACTTATAACATGCTCAAGGTAGGATTTCAATTTTTTTCTTCACTTCTTTTTATTTGCTCAAGGTAACAAATCTAAACCTCTACTGTTTCAGGTCTCTAGGAATCTGTTCAGGTGGACAAAGGAAGTTAGTTATGCAGACTATTACGAGCGTGCTTTGACTAACGGTGTGCTTGGAATTCAAAGAGGAACTCAGCCTGGTTTGATGATCTACATGCTTCCTTTAGGCAGAGGTGTTTCTAAGGCTGTGACTTATCACGGTTGGGGAACACCGGATAATGCCTTCTGGTGTTGCTATGGCACTGGTAATTTTTAAACTCAATCATTTGATTTGCTAGTTTCTAAAACATACAAAAATCAAATCAATTTTGATACTTTTGTTTTGTTCTGTCAACAGGAATTGAATCTTTCTCAAAACTGGGAGATTCCATTTACTTTCAAGAAGATGGGGAGTCTCCAGGTCTTTATGTCACCCAATATATATCAAGCTCACTTGACTGGAAATCTGCTGGTCTTTCGCTATCTCAGAAAGTTAAACCCGTTGTGTCATGGGATCCGGTCATGCGTGTGACATTCACTCTCTCGTCTTCCAAAGAGGTAAACTTTGGTAGAAACTAGATGCAACCTGTTCCAGTGGAAAGAGAGTTTGATGGATCCGATTTTCTTGCAGAGAATAGCGAAAGAGTCGACTTTGAATTTAAGAATTCCAGTTTGGACAAACTCTGAAGGTGCCAAAGTGTCTTTGAATGGGCAATCCTTGAAAGTACCAGCTTCAGGTGATTCGAGCATTCTGTACTGTAGTATTTAGTATTTACATGTCACCGAAGTCTAATAAAGTGACTAAAACTTGGTTTTTAGATTCTAAAATCAGAACCGGTTTCACTCGAGATTTCTTGTTATAGTCTTACTTTGTAAAGATGAGCATCATATTGGACCTACCTTTCGCTTTGCAGGTAATTTCCTATCAATCAAGCAGAACTGGAAATCCGGCGATCAAGTAACAATGGAGCTACCGTTGAGTATTAGAACCGAAGCTATAAAAGGTATGAAACACTATTCTGAATCTTCACACCAGATAATTTGATATATTGTATCAGAATTGCAGTGTAGAGTTTGTTAAGTTTAACTGGTTCTTGTTCATTGTGTATAAAATGTATACAACTCTGTTTTGACAAAGCAATAATATCAAAAAAATCATTGGACATTATTTCCCTTTTCTGCGAGTATTACAGATGATCGGCCCGAGTACTCATCTCTTCAGGCTATACTGTATGGCCCCTACTTGTTAGCCGGACTCACGACCAGGGACTGGAGCATCACAACTCAGGCTAAATCTGGAAAATGGATAAGCCCCATACCTGAAACTCATAACAGTCACCTTGTCACACTCTCACAACAATCTGGAAACGTATCTTACGTGTTGTCAAATAATAACCGAACCATCACGATGGAAGTATCTTCTGCCCCAGGCACACCAGGCGCTGTTGAGGCGACTTTCAGGCTCGTGACTGCTGATAATAAACAAAGGATTTTGGGTCCAGAGGAGCTAATTGGAAGCCAGGTCATTATCGAACCGTTTGATTTCCCCGGCATGTTTTTGATGTTAGCACATGATAGCTCCCTTGTGGTTCAAGATTCTTCTTCTACGGACAAAGAAGCCTCACAGTTTCGGTTAGTAGCTGGCGTTGATGGGAAGCCAGGAAGCGTTTCTTTAGAAAGCAAACAGGGTTGTTTTGTGTCCAGCGATCAAACTCTAAAGTCGGGAATGAAACTAAGGGTTAAATGTGATTCGGATGCGACTGATGACAAATTTAAACAGGCGGCAAGCTTCAGGTTAAGCAAAGGAGTGAGTCGATACAATCCAATGAGTTTCGTGATGAGCGGAACGCAGAGGAACTTTGTGTTATCACCATTGTTTAGCTTAAGAGATGAAACATATAATGTGTACTTCGATGTGCAAACTTGAAGAAATAATTTAAACCCCTTTAGTTAAATTGGGTGCAAAGCAAGAAAAAGTCTTACTGAAAAAAGCTTATAATTAAGGGTTGTGTTTTAGTTGTTTAGCCATTTAGGTGTGTGGGTCTGTGCATCTTTATTTGATTTACAAATGTATGTTGCAGACTTGCAGTTACAATATGTTATAAACAAGATTTTATAAATTGCACTAACGATTAATTTATTTACAATACAATCTAGAGATTTTCTTACTTATTACAATAACTGATGGAGAAGACAGACATTTTAAAGAAACAAATGTTTGTAGACAGAAAGCATATTTCACTTTGTTTTCACTTTTCAATGAACTTGGTAGACAAGAAAACAAAAACATTGATTTCATTCAATTAATACATTCAACATTAAAGGCATTACTAAAAATAAACTAATGCTAAATAATAGAAAAAGAGAGAGTGTAAAAGTAGAAATGGCAAATAAAAGAGATGAATAAAAAACGAAAGAAGAGGTCAAAAGAGTAGGTCCACCAAAAGCAGCAGATCTTAGCACACCCACATGTCCCCAAATATTCTATTTCTACTGTACACTCTCCTCTTCCTCACTCACTTACTCACTCTGCTTCTCCATCTCATTTTCACCAAACTTCACTTTCTTCTCCAAAAACAATGTGTTTCAAAGTTAGTTTCTCTATTCATCATTAGATCCACTTGAGGTACTACATTACTATGTCTTCATTAGTTTCTTTTATTTTATTTTATTTGTAGATATTATATTAGGTGTGGTTGTAATGTTGTTTTGATCAGTTGCTCAAGTAACAAAGATAGTGATAGTGTTAAAATACATCAAATCAAAACACTTCTTGTAGGGTTTAGCTGTCTCTCAAAAGATTAATTTTTCCTTTGGTGTTACACATGGATCTTCATGCTTACTCTTCTTTTTATTCATTTAAAGTATAATGGTTGTTTTTTGTTTTTCCTTTCTTCTAATATTTCACTTTCAACTTTGTTTGGATCAGATTTAGGTGAAAAGCTTAGAGAAGTCGCTCTAATTTTATTGAAGAAAAAGTTAAATGCATTTTTTGGGAATATTTATCTATAGCGTCTTGTCAACATTTTTTGGTTTTGGTAGCTGTTGTTTGGTAAGAAAACTTCAACAAGAGTTCCAAACAACATGTAAAATATACAAAAATATTTACTGTTTCTTCTCCCTCAATATTTCCACACTGTTATAATTATTATCAGAAGAGTATAGATCTAAAACTCCTTGCTCTTAAAATTTCTATGTTAGTAATATGTTGTAGCCATCTAAGCCATGTATGTAAACTGTTAAAATCTCTCTGATCCATTGTTGTTCTGTTCTGTTTTTTTTTTTTTTTTACCAGAAGGTTTGCCTTAAGATAACAGAAGCAAGCAACTTCCTCTTACAAGTTTCTTGGATCTCAAAACACAGAGTTTTAAGATTCAGATATGATGCAGAAACCTGGGCCAAATATAGAGTTTGCACTCAAGGAGACTTCACCAAAGATTGGTGCAGGAGCTGTGACTGGTGATAAACTCTCTTGCACTTATGATTTGGTTGAGCAGATGCATTACCTCTATGTTCGGGTCATGAAGGCGAAGGAACTACCGGGGAAAGATGTGACCGGTAGTTGTGATCCTTACGTTGAAGTGAAGCTCGGAAACTACAAAGGAGTGACTAAGCATTTTGAGAAGAAGTCTAATCCGGAGTGGAGACAAGTGTTTGCGTTTTCAAAAGAGAGGATCCAGGCATCAATCTTGGAGGTTGTCGTGAAAGACAAAGATGTTGTGTTGGATGATTTGATTGGTCGAATCATGTTTGATCTTAATGAGATTCCCAAGAGAGTTCCTCCTGATAGTCCCTTGGCTCCTCAGTGGTACAGGTTGGAAGATCGACACGGGCGTAAGGTTAAAGGAGAGCTTATGTTGGCTGTTTGGATGGGGACACAAGCCGATGAAGCTTTTTCTGATGCTTGGCATTCGGATGCAGCCACCGTTGGACCCGAGGGTGTGACGCATATCCGGTCTAAGGTTTATATTTCACCAAAGCTTTGGTATGTGAGGGTCAATGTTATCGAGGCTCAAGATTTGTTACCTCATGATAAAACCAAGTTCCCTGAGGTCTACGTCAAAGTAATGCTTGGAAGCCAGACTCTAAGAACGCGGATTTCTCAGACCAAAACATTGAATCCGATGTGGAATGAAGACCTGATGTTTGTTGTAGCTGAACCTTTTGAAGAGCCGTTGCTTCTCGCGGTTGAAGACAGGGTTGCACCGAACAAAGATGAAACGTTAGGCCGGTGTGCAATCCCGTTGCAGAATGTACAGAGGAGGCTAGACCATAGGCCGCTTAACTCGAGGTGGTTCAACCTGGAGAAACATATTATGGTGGATGGAGAGAAAAAAGAGGTGAAATTCGCTAGCAGGATTCATCTAAGAATCTTTCTTGAAGGCGGATACCATGTTCTTGATGAATCAACTCACTACAGCAGCGACTTAAGGCCAACCGCGAAACAGCTATGGAAACCGAGCATTGGAGTGCTTGAAGTCGGGATCATAAGTGCTCATGGACTGATGCCGATGAAGACTAAAGACGGGAAAGGAACAACAGATGCGTACTGCGTGGCTAAGTATGGGCAGAAATGGATAAGAACGAGAACAATTGTCGATAGTTTCACGCCTAAATGGAACGAGCAGTACACATGGGAAGTGTTTGATACCTGCACTGTCATAACTTTTGGAGCATTCGACAACGGACACATTCCAGGAGGAAGCGGAAAAGATACTAGAATCGGGAAAGTGAGAATCCGTCTCTCAACCCTTGAAGCTGACCGCATCTACACACATTCATATCCGCTGCTCGTCTTTCATCCTTCCGGGGTCAAGAAAACGGGTGAAATACAGCTAGCCGTGCGGTTCACTTGCCTATCCCTCATCAACATGCTTCATATGTATTCACAGCCATTACTACCCAAAATGCATTACATTCACCCGTTATCGGTTCTCCAGCTGGACAGCTTGAGGCACCAGGCAATGAACATTGTCTCTGCAAGGCTGAACCGTGCAGAGCCACCTCTTCGTAAAGAGATTGTAGAGTACATGCTCGACGTTGACTCCCACATGTGGAGCATGAGGAGGAGTAAAGCTAATTTCTTCAGAATCATGAATGTTCTGAGTGGCCTCATTGCTGTAGGGAAATGGTTTGATCAGATCTGCAACTGGAGAAACCCAATAACCACAATCCTAATCCATGTTCTTTTCATAATCTTAGTTCTCTACCCGGAACTCATTCTCCCTACGGTTTTCTTGTACCTTTTCTTGATCGGAATCTGGAATTTCCGGTGGAGACCAAGGCACCCGCCACACATGGACACACGGTTGTCCCACGCAGACGCTGTCCACCCCGACGAGCTGGATGAAGAGTTTGATACTTTCCCAACCTCCAGGTCCTCGGAGATTGTCCGGATGCGGTATGACAGACTAAGGAGCATAGCAGGACGGGTTCAGACAGTCATAGGCGATCTAGCGACACAGGGAGAGCGGTTTTTATCGCTGTTGAGCTGGAGAGACCCGAGGGCGACCACATTGTTTGTGTTCTTCTGTCTTATAGCTGCTGTTGTGCTGTATGTTACACCCTTTCAGGTCGTGGCACTTCTTGCTGGGATCTATGTGCTGAGGCATCCAAGGTTCAGGCACAAGCTCCCCTCTGTGCCACTCAATCTCTTCAGGAGGTTACCAGCAAGATCTGACAGTCTAATATAGACACTATCCACATTTGCTTTAAAACACAGTTTGTTAAATTTCTAAAACTTGGATTTTAATGTTGGTCCTTTTAATGGAGTTTTAGTTATTAATTGCAGAAATCACAAGGCAGTTAGGAAATCTCCACAATTGCAAATACATATAATCATCAACTCAAAAATGTTTGGTTGTGAGGTTCTTTTCCTCATCTGTAATTCTGATTTTTCCTTAACTTTTATGTCCAATGGGAAAAAATATTTTTTTCCCAGAATACAATCTCTCGGTTTGGATTACATTCAGAACAAAGGTTCAAAACCTCGAAGTGCTATACCGCCCCTGCTAACGTTGTTGATCAGTTGCTGCAGCCATTGCATTGCAGGTTGATCATCCTGTTAAAGTAAGCAATACAATCAGCTAAAAGAGTCATTACCTTGCAAGAACCAAAAGAAAACATAGATAATAATATGGCATCCCATCAGTAATATTTCTTTACAATGCTATCAAAGAGACTTTAAACTTACATAAAGACAACTGATGAAGTTGTGGTCGTTCAGAAGACCTGGGAGACAGCTTCTGAGTGCATCGCAGGCCCTGAATGTTAACAATAGAACTTTATCGTGTAAGCCTATATAGATTTTCTTTTCAAATGAAGGAAAAGGGACAGTTATTTGACCTGATGTTATCTGTCAAGCGGAGGTAACAGCGTATGATGTGCTTTAGCAGCCTAGGAGAAGGTTCTCCTGCAAGCGAAGCAACCATAATTGCCAAAACCTTAGCAAGAGAAAAGAATCTCTCTGATTTGGCGCAAATGTACTGAAGCCCAAAATCGTCCAGCAAGACCTTCTGGACAATGAAGGTAGCAACCTGATATAACAACAGGTTAGATAAATATCAATCAGAAAGATCAATTGCAGAAGCTAGACTTATATGGTTATTTTGCATGCAACATCGATTTCAGACCTACGCAAATCGTGGTAGGGAGTGAGAGAAAAACTTGATAGACATGTTTCAAGTATGTGAATCTAAAGATAAGCATCTGAAAGTAGACAAACTTACAGTCTTTGATAACTCGCTGCCATATTCCATTGATCGGAGGCACAATGGGACGATTTCTTTTTCGAGAAGGGAAGTGATCACTTCAGTATCATCAACCTACCAAACCAAATGAACAAAGTCACCAATTAAGGCAATGGTTATATGATGTCTTACCAGAATTTACTCAAAGGTGTTATTATGCTAAAATGGTTGTTTCTCAAATCAACACAATATATTTACCAGGATAATGTGGTATTAGATAGCTTAACAGTTGTTCGAATGTCAAAAGTAGTGTTTCTACCTTTTAGCCATGAAGACATTTTTTATAAATAGATGAGGGAAAAAACGGAAATCAAGACATACCTTGACAAGTGCACCAATAACCCCCAAGGTAGTCAGCCGGAGGAACTCATAGGGTCTTGACATGTTTGTTGTACGCAAGAAAGGGTAGAGGTAAGATGGCATGTCAGCTGTGTTTTTGAAAAGCATGGACTTAGCTTTAAGCATATTATAACCAAACCACAAAAATCCAATAAATATGATCAATTAAAAACAGACCAACAGAGAAAATGATAGAAATAAATCAAATGAGAAGGATGGAAAAAATTGGCGAGTTGAAACCTAAGCTTCCAGCAGAACAATCATCTATACATAAACATAAGCCAGAACATCTTGTATTTATTTGCAGGCATAGAATTGTACCTTTGATGAACAGAGGTCTCGTTTCAGGATGAGAAGCAACACACTGGATGTAGAAAAGGAGGTCAAATCAACAGAAATTAGAGACTTCCAAAATGAACATACACAAATAAAAAAACAAAAAAAATTGTCATTCTTAAGCAAAGATAAAACTGACAAGATTTTACACACCTGAAGAAGCGCGAGTGCATTGCAGATCCTATTGGATTGAGCAGCAGTCAAAGTTTGAGAAAGAATGGCACCGTAAGCTATGATAATCTCCTGAAAAAGAGAAAAAGGTATATAAAATGATTAGAATAGATCTTTACCAATACAGTTGTACATCAAATCGCAAACAAAGGTAAGAATCTCAGAATGACAGTACCTTATAGAGAGAAACCATCAAGATTAGCAACAAATAAACAAGTGCCAAAACTAGAGAATTAAACACAAAAAGATTACCTGAAGAAGAATAGTAGCGGTACACGACGAATGCCACAACATTGGAGCCAGATCATGAAAAATATCCCTCTTCTGCACAATGAAAGCAAAGCAAACGCAGACTATATCAATCAGACGAACATTTACCACCAAGAAACATCAAACCAAACTCAATCACTGCACAAAACGTAGATCCAACAGTATCAAACCGCCTCCAATCATTCTCAACGATTATCCTCAACAATCGCTAATCATCCTAAACAATTTCCTAGATTCTCCGCACTAAACTGCGAAATTCCAAACGCAGAAAATAAACGAGAATCGGAATCACCTTGGACAACACGTGAAGTGCATTCTCCCTGAGGTCAGGGTTAAGGAGATCGAGAATCAACAGCTCCGCCGAGTAAAGCTTGGGATCGTTGGTGGAATAAGCACCGGTGAAAGCAGCGGGAGGGTTTACGGGGTAGGAAGGAGGACGATAAGCCATTGAAGCGCCGCGAGAGAGAATCTACCAACTGAAGAAATTAGAGAGTGAAGAAGATGATGATGGTGATGAGAGGGTATTTATAGGGCTGAGGATTGATTTTTGTCACGTGGCTTATCTTGGCTACGTTGAAATCTTTAGTCTAATCTTTTATTTTCTCCTCTAACATGAGGAGGATATTGTGACTATTGTCGTCAGAACAAATTCTTGCATAATTTAATGGCTAATTTAATTATGGAGTTTATGTGATTCATAAAATGATTAGTTAATGAGAAAAATAATTGAAATTTTATGCATTTTGATGTTACTAAAAATGAAAAAGAATTAAGTTTGTTTCTCGTGCGCTCGCCAAAGCTAACTAATTTAACGGTATATTATTCGGCGTCTGTTTTCGCGCGTCAAAACTTACTAATTTAACGGTATTCCATTTTACTTTTGTTTCCGCGTGGCATATCAAGATTTTTCTTTAGTTGGTCTGATTCCCGGGTTTTTCTTTTAGTTAGTCAGTTTTATCGTGCTCGCGAAGACAAACAAATTAAACGGTATATTATTTCTAAAGCATTATAGTTCAGTGTGAATTTTTTGTAGAAATATCACTTATTTGTGTATATTTAACACATTCGCCAGCAATCTTTAAACTTTTTCAAAAATTACCACAATATTGAATATTATGAGATGAATTTAGTAATTTACCAGTATAATTAGTTGGTAAACTTAAGTAAAAAATATTTGATCTGTTTTACATTGTACTGACTTACCATGGTCTAGAGATTACAGGTTTGACCAATATTTAGGCAATTAATTCAAAACTAATTTGACCAGTGTTTGGCCATATTTAAGAGTCGACCAAAAAAAAATATTTAAGTAAGCAATTCAAAGTGTTGACTAGTGTGGTCAGTAATTCAAAGAATTTACTGGGATTTAAAGCAACAAATTAAAACTTTTTAACACATCTAGAAATATGAAAATTAATGTTTCACCTTTGGCACCATGTGATTTATATTTTCATATTAATTATACCAGATATATTATGGTGTAGGGCTCGTAATTTAGGCTATATATATCACATAAATAAATAAATAAAAACACAAAATAGGATTTTATAAAATTCCACAAATTCAGACAAAACCATAACATTTGAGGAAATAGGAGTTTGTGAATTAAGCTCTGACGTAATATAATTTATTTATAACTAGTATAATGAAATTCCACTTTATTTCATCTTTCTAAGAATCCACAAGAATATATCTCCGGCTACAACATTTTATCAGATGATGACAAAAAATGCTTAGTACGTTCGTCAATTGAAATCCTATAGATTAAGAAAGATAACCATTGTAAACCATGAAATTAAAATTAAACATTCCAATAAACAAAACTCTAAACCGAAAGTGTTACACAAAACTAAGATGTAAACTAAGGGAAAACAGAGCAAGTAACAAAGAAATAAAACCTAAGGAGTAAAGGGAATGTGGTTATGATGAAGAGGGTCGGATCCAGTAGGAACTTGTCTTCCTTCAACTTCAAATTCATTTGCTGATCTTCCATAGCTTTCCCCTACATTAATCTTCTTCTCCTGTTTAAATTTCCAAAAGTGTAAACAGATATCATCATATGATCCGGATACCAAATACAGAGCTAGAAGACAAAAGCTCATTCCTTTGTGGAATGACAAATAGGGAAACTAATGTTCATTGCCTTCGGTTTCAATCGGTTTAACATAGAAGAACTAGAAGAATGATAGTTTTAGGAAGGAAATTTGATACCTTTTTCATGAATTTGGTATCTTTTGTTTCCCTAAACCAAAAGAAAGCTACAAAAAATAAAGGAAGATGATTTCGTCATATTCTTGAACCAACAACGAGAAATAAAAGAGAAGATATAGACTTACATTTTGTAGAAGAAGATTGAACAAGTGGGCACAAAAGAAGAAGAAGGATGAATATGGTAAAAACGCTTCCTTTGTATTTCATTTTCATCGCCGCCATTTTCAAAACCAAAAACCTGTGTGTGAGAAAGAGACGAGACTTGTCACGTCAAGAGAGAGTGTCGTCTAATATGTAGAAAGTTCCTGTTTTGCCCTCCTTTTACAGCTTGCTTCTTGAGGATTTGGGCAAATCGGTCATTTTCCATGGTGTTGTACGGACACAGGTTACCGTTTACAGGCTGGAACGAGGTAAAGACAAACCCATCCATCATTCTCGTACAAATGTCGTGGACCTCCTCAAGTCTGCCACGTTGCCTCGAGCTTTTTGTTTTTTTAATGACATAGAAATCAAATTAGCATAAAATGTGTAAAGCTAAGTTGATCTTATCGTTTATTAACCCTAATCAGAATCATCTCTGCAGGTTTCTTGGGATGCAATCTTCTCACTTATTATGAAACAGATGTTTCTTTTTCTCTGTTGTACTCGTTCAGTGAATCTTTGTTCTGCAGAATCTTGATTCTGTCGGACTAAACAATGACTGAGCCAGATTTGCCATTGAGTAAAAGGTAACATCTAATTTCGCATTGATAAAAACTCATACTACAATGTTTTTTACCTACGATAAGCTAACAACTACATTAGGATAATATAGCAATAGTTAAGTCCATACGACTCGCTCTACTTGTACCAACAACAGCGATAAATTACACATTTCTGCATTACAGTGAAGTGGGAGGAGATAGTGATGATTTCATTCCTTGTTTCGAGAAGAACGATCCTTTCTATGTCCTCCAAGGATACGAGAGATTTGAAGACCTCTGCTGAAAGCTTGATTGAAGAGCATACGTGTTTGGAACTCCGACACAAATGGAAACCAAGCCAAGAACGCAACTGGCGTGAACAGCAACAGTCCCATTACTATCTCATATCCACGAGCTAGTGTCCTCACTGATCCCCAGAATCCTGCTCTATGAACCACCGGTTTACACGCTTGCGCAATCTACAACACACAACAGTTGTTTTCATATTAATCACTCAACAACCATTTCATTATGATAAAACTCCAACAAAGAAGCTTTTCCTTTTACTTACCAAGAGCATACCCCAGCCCGTAGGCATAAAGGCAAGGATGCACACAATTATGTCTTGTATCGTCATGTGAGCAAGTGTGATCAATATCACAAGAATTGCAATGAATGTCAAGAATATCATTCCCTTTATCAACCGGAACATCAGCTGGAAACTCGCACTGAATCTCCTCCTTCCAACCGAAACAGTCTGAGGGAAGCAAATAAGCGACAGAAAGATATGATTATTAACTATGTAGCTCCAATATGTTAACAAGAACTTGGTATATCAAGTTAACTCACCTTCATCACAAACAAAATCAAGAAAATCACCAGCCATGACACTCCATAAACCTGAGTTAAAAAGTGATTGAGTCAAAGATAAACAACAATAAGAGCCTATAGAAGAAAAGCTGAAATTCTGAAAGGCTTTTTGTTACATACCAGAAAGTTTTTAGTACTCTCTGTAACCGAGAGATGATAAACAAGCCCGTATTGATAGATAAAAAACCGCAGGGATAACAAAATCTCAACAACTATACCACGCTTTCCAGAATATCGGAGATGATCTTGCTCTTCCTCCCACCATGATTCCCAACTTTTTTCTGCCGGAACACCAATACCCCCAATGTTGTTTATCCATTTATTCCAATCAGTCCAATCATCAACAATTTTCTGCCATTCAAATCCAGAAGGATTAAAGAGGAACGGAGCAAATAGCCAAGTCCCGACCATGAACCACATAGATATGGTGATCAAAAGATATGCAATGACGCCTCTGTAAGCACTTCCAAATATTTGATACACAACCAGTAGCAGCATCATCTCAAGCCCCTTTACAAAATGGCTCCGGGAATACAGTCTGTAATTATCAGCAAACTTTGCATGAAAGACGACAAACCCTCTTCCAGTAGACCTATACTTGGCACCGCCATGAAGTAAAGTCCTTCCATAGTAGTGGGTCTTTGTCCCAAGAGAGAACGTAAAGAACACTGGCGCCAACTGAAGCTGCATCAGCACAAATTCACTCAAGGCAGTCCTAAAACCCCTCTCTAATCCAATTTCCATAAGCATAGGTAAAGCCATCAGGAAACCAATCTGAACAAAAGACTGTGAAGCAAGAGCCACTTGCAACGGTGTATTGTCTCGGATGCCTTTCTGTGTCATTAACCCTTGTTCAAGCCCACTCAAAACAAGATAGAGACGTCCATAAAGGAAGATATAGACAGTGAGAACAGTAATCTGCGAAAAACAGTAAAAAATTAATCAGATCTGACGACCTGTGGTGGAATTTGGTTTAACCAAAACAGAAGGAAATAATACCAGGGTGCTGAAGTAAAATCCAACAGTGGTGAAGTAACATGACATCATTCGGAAAAAGTCAAAACGATGTCCAAGCCTGTAAATGTCTCGACTTAATGTCTGCTCTCCATTGCCGTTAGCAATCTTTGCCTCAAACATAGAGATCTGATTCAGACCAACATCTCTTCCTTTGCCAACTTGTATGTATTCATGATGGGTAACATTTCCTTCACGAAGTGTAGAATTGAATCCTGCTCAAAACAAAACACTAGCAACCCATCAGCAAGGATATCACTTAGAGTCAATGAAAGAAACAGATAGTTCTGCACAAGAGTAGTTAATGCCTGCAAATATATCTTCACTGAGGTTGATTACTTTGGATGCTTTGCTAACACCACCTCTTGTTAGATGAAACAGTCTGTCAAACACATCTGGATGTCCATAATGGAAACGAACCCTGTATAGAAGCAACAGAACAATGCATTTTTATATGGGAATGATATCATAGGGAAACACACGCTCAGTACAACTATGTCAGCAAACACAATTACCTCAAAGGGTTTGCCAGTAATCTCTGACCAATGGTAACAAAACTAGTCTCTTGATTTGACATGAACCAAGCAAGGGAAGAAACGCTGCAAAATACAAACACCAATTGATCTTAGAGATACCAAATTTCGTTGAGCCAAAGAGAAACAAACCCTGAGATAAATGAAATGCTGAGACTCACGATCCAGTAAATATATGTTCCCTGAGTCCAAGAATGGATGGATATCTCACACCATCATGCTTTGTAAGAAATTCTTGAAGCAAATTCCTCATTTTTAAGGCTTCCTCCATGTAATTATCCTGTACAAAATGGCATCATGGAAACTTGATATCAACTTGAAGCAACAAGATCACTAGAGATGAGAGGAAAGAACAACTGCATGCCTGATTCATATCGATTGTCTGTAAACCTTCTCCACGAGAAAAAATGATAGCATGATTTTGGTTTTCTGGCTTTCCTTCCCCAAGAATAGCAGGTCCAGGAAGCTTAATCCTATAGATAACCTAAGGCAGACAAAACACAATTTACACGTTCATGTAAGAATCAAGACAAAACAAGAAGTAAATCTAACACAAGATGGCATATATAACAGTAATACGTAAATATATAAATAACATGGTAAAAAGAAGGAAATTTTCCAGAGGCAGAATGATTTATAAATTACAGCAGGTGTATAATATTGATTTGCCATTGAACTAATCCTTATACGACATATACGCCAAGAAAATCACAGTGAAAAATTCAGCATTAGCATTTGGCATCACCTCTTGACAAGTTTACTACAGGTACATGATTATATTCACTGCTTTAATAAATTGCACAATCTACAACTTGAAACAAATGTTAGACTGCTTCACATTACCTGATCCAGATTTTGAGCTAGGCTGGAATGGTCAGTTGACTTAGGGACCTTTACTAACACAGAATAATACACTTTCTGGTTCCCTTTCTTTGAATTGTCTTTCACAGGTTCTTCGACCTCATCAATATATGCAACACGGAGCGAAGGGTATCTGCCCATTGTAAGCAAAACAATAAGTTTCAAACTAGTTATAAAGACGGATAAACAAAAAAAAAGGATTGTTCTGCACACCTTGTCATAAGCCTCAATATATCCTGTGCACGCGGATCACCAGATCGTTTATGAATACCATATTGTTGACATGATACAACATATGTAAACTTCATGTCAGCAACAGCTTGGCACTGGGCCCAAAGTGATCTTTCACCTCTTGAATTATTCTCTGAATTTAGTTCCACAGCCTTGTAACCTTCCATCAGATCTAGAGATGACAATTTCAGAATAAGTCAGCACCAACAACTAGCTGTGCGCATTGATTAATGCCCCTGTCGTATAATAAAAAAATTAAAGAACAACACCTTCATGCATAGCCATGTCAAGGAATGCCTGAAGCTCCAAAGCTTTTCTATAATACATCATTCCTCTTACTGCAGAAATATCAAAATATTAACAACAAATATCTATTGTATCCATCTAATCTTTCCATGTATTGAAAATCAGTCAAATGAGCATACCAGTTCTAGTCAAAGTCTGCCCCCTATATGAAGCCCATAAACGAAGTTCCTCTTCTGATTCATCAGACTCTTTAAGTTCCTCTTCACTTGTGCAATTCACCCGCTGAAGAAAATTGTTCCATTCATCTACAGATAAAAGATCAGGTCAACTGATCTGATCGTGAATTAAACATTTAGGCTACAGCCTTACTAGGATACTAAAAAAATCACCTGGAAAAATCTTTTGTAGGTAAAAGAGGATTGATACACCATCTTCATTTGGTGTTTCCAGGTCGTGCAAGGAGAAGAGGACCTCTTCAGTGTAATATGGAGTCAAAACACTACAATAAAAGAAAGAATTATANCAAAAAAAACCACCCCAACCATTTTAAAAAAAAAAAAAAAAAAAAAAAAAAATGCAACCAAACTTCATTAGTTTATAAACCAGTAGCACTACAGATGATGAAACAATTCTAGTTCTTCATTTTGTCACTGTAAAAGACAAACTCAAGGAAGCTATCAACTTCACACAATATGTTTAAATGGAACTTTAGGAGAAGAACCAACCATCTTCAAACAACATGGGAGCTCAGAATTCCAAAGTTGTGGATTCAAATAAAAAGAAATGATGGGACAAGGGCTTACGAAAACGATAGCATATTGCGAACTTTAGGTGCCGTGGGCATGTCCATAAACAATGAATTTGAGAAGAAAGAGATTCGCCTTCTTGCTTCCAAGTTGGAGGGGACATCCATAGCAGACTCTTTAGTAGTCAGCAAAAGGTATAGCCGTTTGATCTGCATATACAGCCTTAAAATTTTGAGCACATATCATATAAAGACTGTAGGATTATAACTAATATATAATCCAATCTGGTACAACCTTCTCTTTCCAAGCTTCCGTCACTGGTTCAATAGGAAATCTAATGGCACCTGAAGATGCAAACAGCTGATATTGTTGTTCGAGAGGGATCATTCCCCCATGCCAAGTGCCACCATGACTCGAATCTACCAAGCTACAGAGAGAACTGGATACATAAGATTTTGAAGTCATAAGACAAGACATTGCACCAGAAACTTGCTAACCTCGATATGTTGTAATCCTCCATCATAATGTCTCTTGTTACCACTTCCAGCATGTCTTGGAAGAGAATTACAACATGATCTCTATCTTCCTCCTTATTGTCTAGCTACGAGGGATAAGGAAACATATATACTTAATCAAGTGCCACATAAATATAAGAACAAAAACTAAAAAAGAAACTACCACAGTAAAAGCATTACCAAATATTTGATCAGCTTGACAAAGTGGTCATAGAGGCTAGGAAGAGCACTCATCTTGTATTCTTGAATCAAATCACCTGTTTCTATATGTTTGTCAACCTCGGCAAATATAATCTCTGTCACCCTGAGACACCAAGATGTAAGTTAGGCCTTATAAAGTGTAGTCTGTTGCAAACTTGCTATTATCAAAATCAGAAGCAGGTATGAAAGAAATAAAAGCAAGTACTCCAACAACTTAGCTCAACTTACTCTTTTTCACGGTTTCCCTGAACCAAAAATTTTATGATATTCTTGAATGAAGCATAGCACTCACGGACAGCACATTTCATATAAGAGTCACTTTCGATCCTCTTCTTGAGCTCTCTGTCCTTCCCATTACTGTCTTTTGCCATATCCAATGCTATTGGAATCTACATATAAAAAATATATATATATAATGAGAGAATCTACACAAAAAATTTATGATATTCTTGAATGAAGCATAGCACTCACGGACAGCACATTTCATATAAGAGTCACTGTTATTGTGGGAACAAACCTTGCTAGCCAATAAGAATGGAGGCCACTGTATGAGATCCAAATCACGGTCAGCCCAATATGGAACAAGCAACAGATCCATCTCCCTGTCACTTATAAGATCTTCCTCTCTAAAACTACTGATTATGGTGTTCCACAACTGTGCAAACCTAGCAGCCTCTTTCTCTTTGTTAACAGGTACCTGAAGGAAATACTCAGTTACAGTACAAGCAGTCATAGAGATGAACCGTTCACAATAACTATTCATTCAGATCAACAAACCTTATCCTCTGTAAAGTTATGAGATAATGTTGCCCTTAATCCCTTCTTCTTTTGCTGGTTCTTTCCTTCCGGAATTAAGCGATCATTGAAAGCTCCAGGAAGTGATTCAAAGCGTGATCTAAGCATTCCAAGTGTACGAATCTGTAATAAATGAAAAATCTAAGGATTTAGAGACCACTAATGAGAATGACAAGGGAAACCTCAAGTTCAAAAGTTCAATAACTCAGCTTCAGACAGTTTATTATCTTTATACAGCATACCTCTCCAAGGCGGCGGAATGCACCGTATATACCTCCAAATAATGTGGAAAATATAGCATACCAAATCTGACTATCCATAAAGTATACCTAGAGTAGGATGAACGTATAATCAAAATTAGCAATAGCACAAAGCAGGAGGAGACAAGGAGACATATTCAACATGTCAATGCTAACCAGAATAATGGGGGCCCAGAGGGCAATAACAACACCAATATTGTTTTTGGCTGCACAAACAAAACAGAGATGGTGAGAGAAAAGAAATATAATGTCATTTCAGTAACGATGAAGTGTACAGGAAAAAACTCATTACCACGAGGAAAGAATTCATGCCACTGAAAGTTGGTCACGCGGGCCCTCATTACGGCTTGTGTTGGAGCAACCAAAGGCTTGATCTGTGAGTGATGCAGTTTATCAGAATCCAACCATTTTTGCAATCAGAGTACAATCAAGATCATAACTATTGTTTCCATGTATCAATAATCTTATTCTTCTCAAATCATGCAGTTAATGGTTACCAGTACTAGATATCAGAAACACGTACCTCAATGAAGTAACTAAACGCCAGCTTTGTTGCAATAAGTGACACCCAGAACAAGGTATACCTACGAAAGAAAAAGTATGAAGAATTACATAAGTGAACTGAGGACTCAGGTTTGCACCAGTAATTAAACTCAATGATGTATGTGTCACAAATGGAAACCCTACTTCAGGAGGGAGAATGCGCTCTCATGCATTCCTCTGCCAACATAGAGTCTGGGCTGCAAAACGAAATAAAATTCGATTATTTATGATCATATATTAAGACCTAGCGATTATTTTCTGCAACTTTCTAATGCGAAAACACATTAATTGAGCAACTAGAGGAATACCTGAGACCACCACATCATTAACATTACAATTCTGTAGTTGGACCTCTCAAGAAACCGGCGTAGCAGAGGGAAGAGAAACAGTACACCCGCGAGCATATTAGGCGACAAATAGAACACAACAGCTATGATAAATAGGGACGGTGAGTGCATGGCATTCCCGAACCAACTCTTGATAGTTCTGGCAAATGCTGGAGGATCTTTCCAGCTGTAGGCATAAGTAACAGGCAGAATAATAACCCATGCTGCAGCAGATAACACCTTCAGGATGTATCTTAGTTTAACATGCAGTGACATGCTTCGATAAGCTTTGAAACTAAGGATCAAATCAAGAGAAGCTGCAGAAATCATTAAGTAGGTGAGTTTTTGTTAACGGCAAACTTGTGAATATGTTCAATAATATGATATTGACCAACCTTGCCCAAGCTTCATTATTGCAGCTGTAATAAACACACTCAGAACTTTCTTGAATACATCAGCTTCAAAGACTGAACTTGGTTGTCCACCTGGTTGTCCACCATTCCAAGCCATAATAATCATGGCCTACCAAATATTATCATCAGCGTCACATCTTGTGAGAATACGCATATAGAAGAGCAGCGGAAATAGGGGAAAGTGATACCTGAAGGCACAGAATATAGAAGCTCCACATTCGATCAAAGCTTCTGAAGACATGCCAGAAGGAACGTATCTCAACAAAGTTAACTTTCCCCACCCATCTATCCCTGGCAACAGCAGGCTTGCTGTTATCCTGTAATATATGATAACAAAAACAGGAAAACAAAGGAAATTAAATGGGGAGACAAAATTCAGTAGCCAGATATTAGATTTCCCAGTACCAAATATCACATCTCCTCAAAACTAGATCTGTGTAGGATTGCAAGGAAAATTGTAAAAACACACATGAACATAGAAGATAAGAAGTTACTGTGTACCCCATCTTTTTCTGTATCGGGCTGAATAACAGGCAGACAAAAGAAATCAGCATCAGCCCGCATTGGCCAACCTAATCGGAAACAATCAACTGACCTGAAATGTAGAAAGCCATACTTACCCACTCATCAAAACCACTTATGAAGAATAGTTTGAAAGCAGGTAGAAAGATTTATTACCAAAAATATTCATTCAAATCATCATAGTTTCTCCACTGAGAATGTTTGGACTTCCCTTTCTGGCTCCTTTGAGCCTCCTGTGGTTCGTATGATTACATCAGTACGGATATTATTAACATATAAGAAAAATGCTGAAGGCAAATGAAGAAAACTCAAAAATATAGCCATACCACCGCAATAACTTCATAAATAGGAGTCACAACTTTCCTCAGGAATGCATCTTCCTCACCTCCATAAGCTGGCTTCACATTTTCCCCGGTCATGGGACTGACATTCCCAGCCAACATACCATACAGTTCAAATGCCATCTGCAGAATCATGAAAAACGGCAGCAAGAGCAGAAATATCACACTCAGGATACTTATATATACATAATATGTATTATTATAAGAAGAGAAGCATATTTTCCATCACAAGAAATATCAGTAGAGACTTTGTCATCAGAAATACATCAGCGAAAGCACATATACACATGTTTAGCCTCAAAATAAGACTCAATGAATGTTTATTACTGTACTTGCAAGTTATAGCTCCGTAGCAGAAAACTAAATGACACAAATTGATGACAAGAAAATAAAATTTTCAAGGATACAAGAGTGAAAGTAAAGCATAATATTATCACTGGCTGGCAAGTATTATAAAAAAGACAGGAATCATGCACAAGGTACAGAAGACTTTGCAAACTAAAACTTACATGATGATAAATGTAGCAGAGACACTCTGGCATGAATCTCAAGTTTGCAGCTTCACCCCAGATTAGAAGATACAGGCCCATATACAATAGTTTGCGTTGTTGCATTTCCTGCTGTATAGTTGGCAACCTACAAGAAGATCATACATTGAAACATGACTGTTTTCAAAGATTCTCAACACTAGAGTTGCATAAACATATTTCCCAGCTCATCAAGAATATACAGAAATCTTTGGTTGTTTTTAAATATAATATTTCCTTCGACCCAGTTTCATTGAAATTCTCTTTTCATGTTCACCTTCTTAGCTACCCCTGCAGAAACTATACAGAATCAAGTGTGTGTGTCTAAGATTTTCTTACCAAAGACTACTCCTTCGACCAAGGTATTTGCACCATTTCTTATAGTTCTTGAAGAGCTTCTTCATCACGTCTGTCAGCGCTTGATCGTCCATCTGTGGAATGGCAATGGGTTGTCAATACGAGAACAACTAAAGAGCAGTTAAAATGATGAAGTTTACGTAGCATGGACACACCAGACCTACATAAAAATATATCTTTCAACAATGTTAAAAGCTAAGGTACAAACCTTTGGCTGCTGATCAGGCTTAGGAAACTGTCTTATATGCACATTGGCAAGTAATAATATAAGGTGCTCCCTTTGATTAGCCACATTGTCTTTCTGCAGAACCATAACATACACGTGGAATAAGCATGTTGGCAAGTCACAGATAAGTTCAGGTGCTCCAATGATTAACGCATTGTCTTTCCGCCAAACTATTTAAGAGTTTGATTACTCTTGGAAAAAGGCAAGCATCATTGAACTAGTAAATTACCTGAAATCCAAACATTTCTTGAAGCCAATCAAGCATATCTTCATCTTTCTTTTTCTTGTGACCTTCTGGCCAAGGAAGACCTCTAGTGTTCCGAAGAGCAAGAACAGCAGCTTGGATCTGCAGTGTTACATTACTCACTGGTAACATGTCACAAAAAATATAACAATGCCCACAGTTGAAAAACAGGACCAACCTCAGGATATCTCATAATCGCTTGATTTGCACTATCAGGATCGAGAGGCAATATATTATACGGGACATACAACTCCGTCTTTTCCGCAACCTTATCTTGAGCTTCCAGAATCTGGGAACATTGCACAAGAGATGGAAAAATGCTAAATCAATCAAGGGAAAAAGAAAAAAAAAAACAGAGACAGGGCTAAAAAGTCATAAAGACTTACCTCCCGGTCAACCTCAATCGACTGTGTCAGATTAACGGCCCTCAACACCTCAAACAAAACATTCGCAGTTTGGTATGCTTTTGTCAACTGAGCACTGAAATTGAACAGCACATAAAGCATCAGCTTAGTAATTTATACACTGATACGCAACTTAAAAGGTATGGAACAAAGACATTTTTAGTAAGTTAAGACAAACCGGTCAGCCTTATCGGCAGCATTGTGCAAAGCCTGAATATACTTCTTATAATAATGCTGATAAAAACTCTGCATTTCACGAGCATCACTTTTCTTGACCCTCCCCATCAATGTCGGATCATGTTCCTAGAAAAAAATCAAACCACATTGGTCACTACAAACATCAGTATCTACCCAAAATCCACTACATGCAAGAATACTTACTCTTTCAAGACGCTGTAGAAGAGCAGTCTTAAACTGCCTCACACCTCTTCCACTAGAAGTAGGATCCAATCTATGAGCTTTCTCAAACGCATAGAACCGACCTTAAAAAGCGAAGCAAAATCAAAATCAAGCAACAAAAAAAGAATCACAAAAACCCAAAAAAGGAGAAAAGAAAGTGAGAGCTTACAGAGATAAGCAACCCTAGGGTTACTAGATTCAACTTCATTAGCAACACGAAGAATCGGAGCAATCTCAACAAGTGAAGACGGAACAACTTCACTGTCGAATGATTCTCCGAGATTACCAGCAGTTTGTGTCCGAACAATCCGACGCTGCTGAGGTTGAGACGACGGTCCTTGATCAGGACCTTGTCTCGAAGCAGACATTTTCGATTTCTCCCCTTAACCTTAAACAGTTAAACCTCCCGGACAAGCCGCTTAAAGATTCTCACAAAACCTCCTTGAAGAGACAAAACACAACAAATGAGACAAGAACAGAGTGATTGAAGAGGTTAATTTAACAATGACATTGAAGAGAACTTACATACAGAGAGAGAGATCCAGAAACCCTAACAATGGAGACGCAACTTTATAAGCTACTTAGCTGCTAAGTACGCAAAGTGAGAGAGAGAGATAAAGAAAGAGATCATATGAAATGTTTTTTTTGTTTTTCTTTCTCTTTTTGCACCGCTATAATAAAAAAAGAAATTTCGAAGTTCGAGATGAGAAAGAAGGCTTGCTTTTTGAATTTAATTACGTTAATACCACAGAGTGTTTAACACTCTCTTCTCTTATGTGGGGGTATTTTCGGATTTTATCTTTGCTGTAACCAAAAAAATCCCTCCAACTTTTAACGGAAGGGTATTTTTGTAAAAGGCCATAAGAATTTCAAAAAAGTGGAGAATCCGATAAAAATAAAAATAAAGTTAGCCGTTTTTCAATAACTTGAATGGTTTCTTTGACCTCTTATGACTCGTGTCATTACTTTTTCCGATATTTTTAACCGTTTTTATTTGAAATACTTTTTCTATACCGTTTATTTAACAAGATTTGAGGATTAGACGAGTGTTTAGGTTAATTTCGCTAACTAAGTTTTTTCATAAAAGTTTTTTGGTATGTCGACATGGACGACAACAATTACTTGAAATGACTTAAATGTTTACCTTCACCGACAGGTTGTGGTGGTACACTGACCACTGACCAGCATAGATAGTTTACTTGTGTCCTTTGTAATTATGGGATTTTGTAAGTTACTCATTTTTATATAAATAATAATAATGATGTTGCGTTTTAACTTAAATTTGAATCTATGTGACTTGTAGGAAAATGATATTTTAGTCGGTTGATTTGATTCACAAAAAAAAAAAAAAAAATTAGAATCATGATTTTGGGAGTTTTTGGTTTTTTCTAATCACATTGGGAAAGATTTGTTTTTTAAAATGAAATTCATTCTTTCATCTTTTGAAACTAACTATGGTATTGTGTTTTATTTAAGAAAATACTACAAATTATCTCACTTCTTAATTATTTAATTCATTATACTTTTATATTCAACTAACAACCATCCACTCAATTTTTTATTATCTCATTTCTTTTTAGCCCTTTTTTTGTTAAAATTTGTCTTATCTCATGCGTCCCACAGTCAGAACCTTTTATTACTTTTCCTCCTGTCTCTCTCCTCACCATAATAATAACAATGTCAAAAGTGTATTTTTATGACAAAGTTTGAAGTCGGTTTTGTAACCGTAATTATGATGTTACAGTAATAAAGAGTTTTATTTGACAACAGTTATTGAGAGTCATTAGTCATATACTACTATTGGGCAGCATCATGACTCTGAAACATTCTACATTTTTATATAACGTCTGATGGATTTTACAATGCTTAATATTCTAATCTTCCAAAACCAGTTATTGGAGTTATATGTAGGTAGCACACACAAAAAGGTCATTAAATCTCTCTCCCTAAACAAATTACACTTTGCCATCCATACAACTTCTGAATTCTCCTTCTCATCACTTCATTTTGCCCCCACCACCATACCATCTACACCATTTAGCCTTTCCAATTTGCTCCGACTCCGTTATCATCTGGATTGTAAGCCGAAAACCGCAGTCCGTTAATAACTTCTATTCAACAAACACATGAGAATCTCTACAGAGCAGAAGAAAGATGTGAAACCTGAAGGAGAGTTAAAAAGTGGCCTATATATCATATATTACCGCTTTCTCCATCTGATATCTCTTCAAGCTTTGCGATTGCTTCCACAAGAGCTTGTTCATGATCCTGCCATTTCCATGTAAACTATGGTCAGTCATGAAATAAACAGTATGTAGAATAGAGACCAGATGAATCAGCTTCTTACCCTCAGCACTCTCTTGGCCTTCTCTACTTCTGCTGGGTTGGGATTAACTGACCCGAAAACTTTTTCTACCTGTAGGAAAATATTTAGATAGTTATATTTCATTTGTAAACATTCATTCTCATGTATCTAAAACTTGGATGCTTACCTCTTTTAATAATGCATCAGTGTGGAGTATTTCAATTTCGCCTAAAGCTTTCTTCCCAATGCCATTCTGTGCCTTGGGTTGCTGCGTTTTCATGTTTCCCCTACCTCTACCACCGGCGTTGCTGGTGGGACCACCACGACCCACCGACTTTGTAGTTCCACGGCCTTGCCCAGGGTGTCCTCCTTTACGAGCTATCCCAGGATCCTCATCGTCCCATCTGATATCTCCCGGAGATATCTATGACATATAAATAACTAACATTTAGAATCATATATATATATATGAACGTATCCAAGAACAAGATGAGCCCTTAGATAATAATTTAACACATAGAACACTCAGATTATACAATTGTCCTTTATGGCTTACTGAATGTCAATAAAGAAACCGAGCCAGTATATGAGAAAATAATTGATAGGTTCGTATCAGTTTTTTTCCACAGTTATGAAACATTTATCTGATGTTGACATTTTTAACGTCTACATTATTAATTAATGAAGCAGTTCAGCATCATTCAAGATCAAATTTGCGTGTCGGTGAACAAGCAAAACTTAGCTCTTTTTTCCAATGTCCAGAGTTGAACTGTTAAAAACCGATGATACTCTCATGGACACGCAAGGCATATCGAATAAGAACCATCCAGATCATAAACACATATGATAAGACCACAATTTATGGTCTCTTTAAATTTTACCACTACTGTCAAAGGTACAAAAGACGAGTTGAAGAACTGAAATTATGATTACCTCCTTAAGATTTACCCATTCCCAAGTTTCATTCCCAGTGTTCATATCATACACTAAAGCATGTAGTCCCTTATAAATGTTGGAAAAGGGAAAAACATAATATCAGAAAATGGAAGTATTGCATAAAAATATCAACTAATAGTAGTGAAACATCCGATACCTCAACAGGGTTGTAGTCAGTTATAACAGCTTCATAGTATTGGTTATCCTCAGGCCACTTTGTCCATACCTTCTTTCCCACCAATGGGTCATATGATCCCGATTCACCTGGTTCATTTGTTAAAGCGCCCGACTGTGGCCTTCCAGTAATGCCTGAAGATGGGTACTGCATCGACTTCATCAAGCACAAAGCATGATTATGAAGAAAAAAAGAACAAGAGTCATGGTAATAATGATCAGAGAGTCATGTAGTATTATGACTTACTGTCTTTGGCTTCTTGGTCTTTGGGCCTGGTGGAGGACCCCCCCTCCTAAGTGCAGATGAAGATGGTTGCATCGAGGGGTGCAAAGCAGGAGATGGCGGGCCCATAGCTAATGAGGCGATTGATTGTGATGTCTTTTGCTTCTTACGTGATCCTGAGACAGCTGGACTTGGGGCAGAATCATGAACCATCTGAGGAACACTGGACTGAAGGCTGTTTCCCTTTCTCCATTCCCTGAGATGGTTTAAATTAACTTCGTTAGCTAGAAAGAGACTTTAGAATAATTGCGGAGATATTAGCTACTGATTGCAGATAAAACAGACCTTATTCGCCTGATCATTTCGTCAGCATTAACCCTTGATAACAGCTCCCTATGTTCCTCATCAGACACCCGAAGTTCTTTCCTTAGTTCAGTGATTAAACTCTCTTTCTCCTGAATTATTTGTTCCCCGGAAAGAAACAAATGGAAGAGGGGTTAGTTTATTTTAGATGGTAAAGTTACATAAGCATGAACTAGTTATTAAAGTAGACAAGCAAAAGAAGTACCCAGGTAATAGCATCAGACTGGGCTTTAAATGCACGGAGTATCGAGCTATAAGCTTCTTGCTCAATGAGATGAATTTGAGTTTCCATGTCATTATGCACCCTCGATAACGGAGCAGAATTTAGAACTGAAGGCCTGCCATTACCCGCAGGTCTTCCGCTTCTTTGAAATCTACTTTGATGTGATGGAGGTAGGTCATCATCCGTACCTGAGTTCCCGCAGAAAACAAAATATCACAAAATTGACAGCAACAAACACAACTATACACACAGAACATAGTAAACCACAAACAAAAGAAGAAAATTCAGATCAAATAAACTTTGAGAAGGAATCTTTTTAATGACAAAACATGGAACACAATTACATCAAATAGCAGGCAGAGAAATCGAAGACACAAACTAAAGTTAGGAAAGAAAGTGCTAAGACTCACCACTACTATCAGAAGGTCGGTAATCCATTAGTGTCCTGTCCTAATGGTCTTCACGGAGCCCCTAAGAAATCGAAAACGTGGAATGAGACTTGAAGTTGCGCCACAGCACGAGCTGCAAAAACAAAGAAAACAACTTCAACAAAGGAAAGAGCCTACTCTTAAAGGAAACAAAAGAAAACTTGAATCTTCAAGTCAAAATTGAGCTGGAAACATTCTGACAACAAACTCACAGAACAGTCAATGTCACAGTTCTTAAACTCAAACTAAACAACGAAGATGTTCCATAAACTGATCAGATTCAAACAACAAAAATCAAGAATCAACAGCAACCTGAATCATTAAAGAAATCGAATTGCTGGAAAAAAAAAAATACGAACTACAAAGCCGACAGAACCAAGCTCAAGATGAACAAAACACAAATTGCTCGTAAAGAATGTAAGATACAAAAACCAAATTACCTTCTTCTCAGGATCTATTGTCGAAAAACTTAAATCAACCAAACTTCTCCATTGAGAACATTACTCCCGAAAGATCATAGATTTGAGGGAGAAAAGCAGAAGAACAAATCTAAAATTAGAAGAGGGAAGCAAAGGATGATTTTTGGCCCCAAATTTCAATGACACGAACACAAGATCTCCTCAGAAACTGAAACAATTTCAGAATTACTGAACGAAAACCGTGATGATAATTTTTCCGAGAAGGATCTATGAGTCGCGGACGTGAAACCAACCCTAATTTTTTTTGTTTTTCCAGTTGATACCTTCGTTTGAGTTACACGAACGACGGCAACTTTTGTCGTTTCGCTCTTCACTTCCTATCTCTTTTCTTGTTCTGTCTTAAACTCGGTTTATGAGTTAAATTTCGGTACGGTTAATTAAAATCCAACTCGTAATCATACTATTTTTCCCTATTCAAAAGATAAATCATGAAATTTCCTAGTACTTTACGTGGAAAATTCTATAATTACTGGATAAACCGTTTAATTTACCCAAAATTTGGCAGCGAATACACCAGCTAAACCGGTCTGAATGTGACAAACCAACGAAATCGGTTCGGTTCGGTCCAAAAATTGAAATTAACAAGTTTTCAATTAGAAAAATGTGAAGAGGAGGAAAAAGAAAGAAGAAATGTTGTTGCGTGTTGTGTATCCGTCGTCTTTCTTCAATCTCCGACCGCTTCATCTCTTCAGTTTCTCTTCTTCCACGACTACGAAATTCCCTTTTTGTCCTCCTCTTCGTCGATTGACTCCTTCTCGATCTTCTTCTTTCCGTCGGATGGAGTCTTCTCCGGCTTCATCTTCGTCTCCGACGCCTGTAAATGTCTCCGATGCTGATTCCTTAGCGAAAGATCTGGAGCATCAAACTCTTGGAGGTGAAGGCAAGATCAAACGGAAGCTTGAAGATTTTAATTGGGACCACTCTTTTGTTAAGGAGTTGCCTGGTGATCCTAGAACTGATGTTGTCTCTCGTGAGGTAAAGATTTTGCTTTTCTCGATCTTGATTTGCTTTATGAGGTTTAATCAGTAATCGTGAAGTTGATCTTTATACGTGTTGGTAAAGTAGATTGTACTGGGGCTAAAGATTCCAAATTTCGTGTGATTTTGCTTGTGCTTATTGGTCATTGGGAAGAATACAAAATTGATAAATTTCTGTATTCGAGTTGATATAGCATACTTTTTATTTAAAGCTTAAATTGAGAATGCTATGTGAATGTTATATGTCTCAATCTCGTAATAAACTAAGGCATTCTGACTTTGATTGTGTATTGTAATGTGCAGGTATTGCATGCTTGTTATTCAAAAGTTTCTCCATCAGTACAAGTAGACGATCCTCAGCTTGTAGCATGGTCTGACTCTGTTGCTGAGATATTGGATTTGGATCCTAAAGAGTGAGTTTGTTTCTGTAGAGTTAAAACCAGATTTTGAGTATTTTGACTACGTTATGGTTACCTTCTAAAGCTTCTTTGACAAAAATTGGGGCTTCAATTCATTTAATAAAACATTTTTTGTGAAGCTTAAGCCTTAAGAGTGTTATAGCTTTATAACTCTTGCCAGTTTGAAATCTCTTATCTTTGTCTTTCTACTTGTGACTTCTTTTAACTCATGGAGATATTTTGTTGAACTTTCAGATTTGAAAGGCCAGATTTCCCTCTCCTACTGTCTGGTGCTAAACCTTTGCCAGGATCGTACGTATTCCTTACCCAAATATGTGTTTATGTTCGACCTTCTTTTATCCGAACCTTCTAACCGCAGTTACTGATATTTATTGTCTACAGATTGTCTTATGCTCAATGCTATGGAGGGCACCAGTTTGGCATGTGGGCTGGACAATTAGGTGATGGTCGTGCCATAACTCTTGGAGAAGTTTTGAACTCCAAAGGCGAAAGATGGGAGCTTCAACTCAAAGGTGCCGGCAAGACTCCTTATAGCCGTTTTGCTGATGGGCTTGCCGTGCTCCGTAGTAGTATCAGGGAGTTTCTTTGCAGCGAAAGCATGTATTATCTTGGCATCCCTACCACACGTGCCCTTTGTCTTCTCACGACAGGTCAAGATGTCACACGGGACATGTTTTATGAGTATGTTCAGAACCTTCCGAATCATCTCGAACTTGTCCCATTGTTATGTTCCTCCCCTGTTTAGAAAGTTCATGTCTCTGCCAAGTACAAAGGAGACAGTGATTAAGCTGTATCTCATTATTTGTTTGCAGTGGCAATCCAAAGGAAGAGCCTGGCGCAATAGTTTGCAGGGTTACTCAATCATTTCTCCGTTTTGGCTCGTATCAGATACATGCTTCTAGAGGAAAAGAGGATCTTGATATTGTTCGGAAGTTGGCAGACTATGCCATTAGACATCATTTCCCTCATATAGAGAGTATGGACAGAAGCGATAGCTTATCTTTCAAAACCGGTGATGAAGATGATTCAGTTGTGGATCTGACCTCGAATAAGTATGCAGGTAATTTCCAAATCAAGTATTCACTGTATCATTGATAGTGAATAGTCTCGTTATTGCCAGTTATAATATTGGTGAATATTCAACTAACTCTTCTGCGTTTTAAATTATGTTAGCTTGGATTGTGGAAATTGCTGAGCGTACAGCTACCTTAGTGGCGAGATGGCAAGGTGTAGGTTTCACACATGGTGTGCTCAACACTGACAATATGAGCATTTTGGGTCAAACCATTGACTATGGCCCATTTGGGTTCTTGGATGCTTTTGATCCGAGTTACACCCCAAACACGACAGATCTCCCGGGAAGAAGATACTGTTTTGCAAATCAGCCTGACATTGGCTTGTGGAATATTGCTCAGTTTGCTAAAACTCTGGCGGTTGCTGAGCTGATAAATCAAAAGGAGGCAAATTACGCCATGGAGAGGTAACTTTGTTTTTCCACTCCTAATTTGAAATGATGTTTGTGATTCCACTTGGGAACTACGAAGAAGTTGAAGGACTCGTGATTTCAGGTACGGTGATAAATTCATGGATGAGTATCAAGCCATAATGTCAAAGAAGCTTGGTCTTTCCAAGTACAACAAGGAGCTGATTAGTAAACTTCTGAACAATATGGCTGTTGATAAAGTCGATTACACAAACTTCTTCCGGCTTCTTGCAACTGTAAAAGCAGACCCCAACATACCCGAAAGTGAGTTACTAAAACCGTTGAAAGCTGTCCTCTTGGACATTGGAAAAGAAAGAAAAGAAGCATGGATCAAATGGATGCAAAGCTACATACAGGAGGTATACAAAATCTTATTCAATCTTCGCTGCGGTGCTATTACTAATCTTCTTAACATATGATGTAACTTTCCACAAAGTTACATTAGTGTCCTGGCTGATGCAACTCCTAATTTATGTGTGGATTTGGAAATTGCAGGTGGGCGGTAGTGATATATCCGACGAGGAAAGAAAAAAAGGAATGGATTCAGTGAACCCGAGATACGTTCTGAGGAACTATCTGTGCCAAAGCGCAATAGATGCAGCTGAACAAGGCGATTTCTCAGAGGTGAACAACTTGATCCGTCTAATGAAACGGCCTTACGAGGATCAGCCTGGGATGGAGAAATATGCTCGGTTGCCGCCAGCCTGGGCTTACCGGCCAGGCGTCTGCATGCTTTCTTGCTCCTCTTAGTTCTCCTTCCTGCTTTGTTTTTGCATTATAGAAAGGAAGAAGAAAAAAAAAACATATGTGTATTGTTGTAATGCATTAAAGAGATAAGAAAAGCTTTGGTATTCTCACTGTTTTGTTTTTACATGAAATAAATATTTGAGTACATATAAATATCCATGAGGAAAAGCAAAGCTCAGATGAACAAGAACCAAGATCAGCATCACAAGGTTTGATCTCGTAGATCAGCCAAATTCTTGTTCTCAAATGTGTTCATTGCTTATGATTTCTTGCACGCGTAACTCCTGTTTTTTGGGTATATCTAAGATCTGAAACGTTAGAGGTATCCGTTCGTGATAATAATTGTCGAGAAGATTCTTTGCTAACACCATTTCGTGGTTTCCCGAACAAGTTATATGAGATACACTCTAGGCAAGCTCTTGCCTAATTTCAGCATGTGGCTGAGCATCTATATAAGTTCTTGTATATTTCATTTTCGTGTTGTCTAAGTTCAGTTATATGAGTTCTTGTTCTTTGTAGGGCTTTAGAAAAGTTGAGTCTGAGCAATTTGAATATGCACACAACTTTTCGTGAGAGGTAGACCTGAGCTCGAGGAGGAGAACTGAAGCGGTACCTGGCAAGTATACCTTTTGGAAACATTTATGTTAACGGGAACAGCAGAAGCAGAGAGAGGCATCGTGAAAATCAGAGCTTTACAATTGGCTATTAGCGAGAGAGTTGTAACAAAGAAGCTATTAAAACTCACTTTAATTGTTACTCTTGTTCTATCATCTTTATCTTTGTAACTCTTTTGTACACTAAACAGCCTTATATTAAACTTCTTTTCATATATCATCATTCAAGAACAACCGAGTTTAGTCATTAAATTGACAAGGTCAGAAACAGATGCTGAAATAGCAAAACATCAAGAATACCGCCTTCAAACGCCAACCAAAAAAGCCATATGATAATGGTCTCCAAACATAGGCTCTTGAGCTTCACATTCTAGGAACAGAGAGGATCACACACATAGTTAAAGCATAAATAAAACTATAAAAGATTAAGAGAAAGCTAAGAACAATTTTTGTAGTACCTCTCGATAGCACGAGGGCTAATGGGAACCACACCAGAAGGTGTCACAAGGGCATCGATCAGAACATCATTTGGTGTTACGGGAATACCTCCATCCTCAAGAATCTGAGCCGAGTATGACAATGCAACTGCAATAGGAAGGGAAAAAAAGCAATGATCATTAGCTTGTCTTTCTATTGGAAACTTTCTGTAGTATCAAAATGATTGTGGTCTATACCCATAAGTGGATTTCCCCAATCTTTCTCCTTTGCACGGTCTTGGTATCTCTTCAAGAAAGTGTCATAGTAGCTATTTTTCCAGATTCATATCCATATAAACAAGTAGGAGGAGTTAGACTAGAGCATGGCAAAGGATTTCAAACTGCAAGTATATATGTGACTACATTCTCTAGGATAGCAAGATTTTGTGTTGTGACAAAGTCTAAGAGAAGAAAGGAAACTCAGTTTGTATAATCTATCGCTTAACAAAGTAACACAGCGGCCAAAAAAATTCTTAACATGTTCATGTTATTAGCTTGGAGCAATGAAAACTTGGATATGATACTATTTTTAGATCTTCAACATTACCCTTAGTATAAATCTACAGCAAATATGATGAAACGAAAAAACTTGGGTAACTGCGAACATACCCGCCACCACGCCCTAAACGTCGTCCACATCTGTCAAACGCAAGGCCTGACCACAGTGGTTTGAAAAGAAAAGTTGATTAGATAGAGAGATAAGTGAAAAAAAAATGGAAATGAAATACTTTCTTCATACCTGGCAAGATGAATAGATCAATCGGTTCATCTGCTTGCATCACTGTCAATCAAAACAAACCAAAGCTTAATTTCTAGCTGGCAGGATAATACCGATTCTGAAGCCTTCAATGGTATGAATATGGTAAAAAGAAACACTACCATCTTCACGCTCATTTCCTTGAGCATCAACAGGAGATGGTTCCAAAATGTTCATCGAGTTTGCAATGAGATCATCCATATGAGATATGTGCAACATACGCATGTTACTGTTCTTATCCTCCACACGAGGGACATATAGCTTTTTCTGAGCCATTGTATTTGATTCTGAGTAAGAAAAATGCAGAGGAAACTCAGAGCATATCCTAATTAAAACACTACCCGGGTCTTATGAGAAATCTTAAGGAGCCAAACTTTGAGAAATAACAATGCCTCGTAAAACCAAGAGAAATGACAGAAACCAACATGTTTAAAAAATTGACATTATGATATATATAAGACAATTTGAGTCTTGGATTAGCATAAGCAATAATTGAACAGTCCTAGCTTTGTGTGAGATTAGGGGTAGCTCTACACTTGATCTCTATGTTACTATCATGTTGGTTTGCTAAGTGAATGTGATCTCATATGTCACACTAATAAGGATTATGCTATAAAACAAATCACTAGTCACAAGTGTACATGGTTCCCTTTTTCCATTGCTTATCGATACAAAGAAATGAGAGCTCAACTTTCATTCTCAAAGAAGGATTTGGGATTTAAAGAGCAATTACCAGGACTTTGCAGAATCTCAGACAAGATTTTAGAAGTATCGACTTCATTAAGAGACTTGCAGCTAATATAAGCACACAATCTCTTACATGATTTAAACCAAGGAGCTTCAAGAAGAGACTTTTGAATAGCATCATCTACAAATCAATAGTCCAGCTTCAGAGACTTTGAAGAAAAAGGGAAAATCAAGAAAAAAGATTGGACCTTGTTGAGTTCGGAGAGAAGGGTCCATGGCTTTTAGGGATTTGCGCACTGTGGAACGCACGACTTTTTTCTGCTTGAAAATGGAATCTAGTTCCTCTTGATTTTTGGTGGTGGTGGTGGTGCTCATGGCGACGGAGATGGGTCTAGCTGCGGGTAATAATCTAGAAATAGGTCGGGTCGTGATCTTGGAGAAGAAGATGGATGTGCTTTGTAGTGATGTCGTGATACAAAAGACGCGACCTCCAATCATTACAGTCGAGAAACAGAGGAAAATAAGAAATTGGTATGGTTCGATTTTGTCGATTGATAGAAAATAAATCACAAAATCTTTTTTTTGGTCAGCTTTTTTTTTTTTTTTGGTCAGCAAATCTTTTACTTTTTTATTTTCACCTTTCAAACACAAAAAAATTAATGCAAATCAATGATGATTAAAGAATTTAACGTGAAAAATATATTTAGTAATAATAATATAACGATGACCATATGAGTTTATTGTTACCAGTTTTATAACCTTTTAAGGTGGCCATATGAGTTTGTTGTTACTCGTTTTATCAAGTGTTTCTTGAAAGATTTATGGAGTGACACTCTCTCACTATCTAAATCTAAATTTTGAATTAGACCATTTGATTAGTTGATCAACTCACCGTTCTAAAATATATTTAAGGATGAGTTATAATGAGTCAGAGAATTTAACGGGATAAGACTATCAAGTTATATTATTTATTTATATATACAAAGTTGATTGAGTGATAGTTTAGTAGAGTTTCACAATCTAACTTGTTTTGAAAAAATAATAGTAGGAAGCATGGGGAGGCTCCAGTCTTGCTTTAAGTTTTGAATACTTGATTGGAAATGCTAGTTCGGAATAGGACTCGTTCTTTGATCAAAAACACAAATTTTGGTAATGTCCATTTAAATTGGATTGTAAGTAGGAGTGGGTGTTTTTCTCACAACCAGATTTTTGATTTAAAGTCTGAATCTATGTAAATACAATTTTTTATTGAATAAAGTTAACAGTTTATTTATTTATTTTAAAAGAAAAAATTATGTTTAGATTTTCTTGCACTAAAATTAGTGGAGTGGTAAAGCAAATAAAGATGATGAATGTGTCTATTTTTATATATGTTTGTTACAATTTCAATTGAAACAATCCAGCTGACTTCCACCCAATTCTTCAATTTCTTAGTTACCATTCTTCAATTCTTCAATTCACTTTAACTTTCTAGAAGTCTTGGCACTGTCCTAGTGTCAATGATGAAAAGTACGTAGATACTACATGCATGTTTTAAAATTAAAAGGATTGATTTGACTTAGTTACAACGAAAGAAACTAAGATGATATACATGTCTAGATATCAAAAACATTTGGATCTTATAATGCTACAAACCACTCTAGGCAATTCATAATGCTCCTCCACTAGACTAGCACAACAACTTATCAAAAGAAAGCAGAACAAACAGAAATTTACCTCAAAGAAAAACATTAGGGTCGGTTACAATGTCATGGGGAAAGAGTAAGCTCGTTCCATTTTTTTGTTCTTTTTCATACAGTCAGATGCCTCAATAACGAATTGTTCCTTTAAAAAAGTGAAAAAAAACAAACATGGGTCAAATTTTATTAACTATGAGGCAATGATAAATGTAATAAGGCTTACCTCATTTTGATTTGAAATGATTGGCAAAACTCTGAGGGTTCCATATATTCTTCTTTGCTAGGTAAGCTCGTCGGATTTCTTTGTGAAATTTCATACGTTGAGATACAGAAAAACGATGACAAGATTCAATGAATTCTTCCTTGAAAAAAGTAAAAAAAAAAAAACCATGGGTCAAATTTCATAACCTATGAGGTAATGATGATAAATGTAATAAGACTTACATTATTTTCATGTTCAACATCTCTGAGATGATTGGCAAAACTCCGATAGTTAGATGTAGGAAATTTGCACCCTTTGCAATAATATAGTGGTTCATCCGTATCATCGCACTTGTCCCCAACTATCTGACTATTTGTCTCCTCGGGAGTCTCTGTAATGAGAAAACTAACTAGTTGAGAAACAACATTTTTACTAACACATACCAAAGCGAAACATCTAAATAAAAGGATTAGAAAACAACACCTTTTATCAGGTTTCCCCAAAGCCATTCTTTACAAGATTTAGCACCACCAGGATATGCGCGAATCACGGTGTATCCAGAGGCTTCCAGTCTAGAGGCTTTGAGATAAATAAGTTGTTCAGACGACGCCTTATCATTTGATATGAGGATTATAACAACTGGAGGTGGATTACGAACTGCCCATGTAACGAGAGATGTACAAATATCATGTGAACCTGAAAAATAAGGCTAGTAGAGTGTGAAAGAAAATCCAAGAATGAAAAACATGTAGAAAAAGAGATAAACACGACTTACCCAGTATGATGTGTCTAATGAAAATTCCAGATGAAGATATGGATTTGATTGTGCGAGCAGGAATGCGTTTCATATCGCCCATGGCATAGATGGTATAGGGAAGAGAAGGGAATGACTTGTATAACTCAGATTCTATACTAGGACGGACACAGCTAGGGTCATAATTCTTGGGAACCTTACAGCTATTCATGTCCCACCAGACCACCGCCTTGAGCTTCTTATCCTTGGCCACTTCCCGCGGGATGACAGGGCCTTTAGATTCGCTGGCTATCCTACTGGCTATTTCCTTACTTCGATGTTCAGGACCCTTGAGATGATCCATGAGATGAGAATGAGTTGAGCTGGAGTATTTGCAAAGTAGGCAAAACCAGGGAGATTCATCCTTGTGGTGGTTGTATGGGTCGACATGTGGAGACATCTCTGTAACAATCAATTATTAGTGAGAGAAAACTTACATATATACACACAACATAAACAAGAGAAGAGATTAAAGATGGGAAAGAATAACAAACAAACCTTTGAGTAAGGTTTTCTGGGTCCAAAACAGTGGACGAATGAAAGTGTATCCTAGAGCCTTATATCTATCTTCAATTTTTCGGAGTCTTTCATCATTGACTAGAAGCATCATGATAGCCTCTGATGGTTGGTTCTTCTCAACCCAAGACTCGATATCTTCCACAAACTCTCTGGTGCCCTTTTTAGCATGTCTAATTAATATTCCAGATGACGAGAGGGCTTCCAGGTCGCTAACACGGACCTTCGAGCATGTGAGATCGTCAAAGGCATAGATGGTCACTTCCCTAGAACCCAGCCACCTTGAACAAGCCGATTCTATACAGGGTCGAATACAACGAGGGTCGACATCGGGGGGAACTTGAACGCTACACATATTCCACCACACCACCGTCCTCTTAGGCATCGCCATCTTCTTGATCTTCTTTCTTAAGGAGTATGCAAAGTTGTCGACTAATTTAGGGTTCAATCAACTTTAACAATATATACAAGAAACTCGTTTTATTGCTCTGGATAGTCTCATTATTTATATGGACATATAATTAGACTTAAAAGATAATACCCAAATTTCCTTTTATTTTATTCCTTTTCCTTTTTCTTGAGAAGCTTCTGTTGTCGATCGATGTTCCTCTTTCACTATATAGAGGTTTTTTTTTTTTTTTTTTTTTTTTCTGATCAGATCCTCTTTCACTCTATAGAGTATTCGTTATTTTTCAAACTAATGAATATACAATATACATATATTTTAAAATGCATTTCTATGTCCACTAATCACGTTAGGGGGAATTTTTAATTACGTGCTGGCACGGATTCAAAATCTACTATATAAAGTACTCACTCTTTTACAAATTAATAAATATATATATATATATATATAATAATTATATATTAAAATACATTTCTATATCCATTAATCACTTTAGCGGGAACTTTTAATCCCGTGGTAGACAAGGATCAAAGTCTATTATATAAATTACTCATTATTTCTAAAGTAATATATATATATATATAATATAATATAAAATTTTAAATACATTTCTATATCTATCAATCAATTTACCGGGATCTTTTTATTTTGTGCTTGACACGAATCAAAATCTCAATTACTCCTTATTTTTCAAACTTAGAAATACATAATATAAATATGTACTTTTAAATACATTTCTTGATCCATTAATTACTTTTGCGGAAACTCTTAATGACGTGCTAGACACGAATCATAATATACTTATAGATTACCCATTATTTTTAAAACTAATAAATAAAAATATATAATTTAAAATACATTTATATGCTTATGAATCAATTTATCATCAACTTTTTATTCGAAATAAACTAATAGATTACTCATTATTTTAAAAACTAATAAATAAAAATGTATAATTTTAAATTTATTTATCTGTCTATTAATTAATTAATCAAAAACTTTTAAATTCCGTGCTTGACACGGATCAAATATTAGATGAATTCCTTATTATTTTTCAAACTAATAAATATGCAATATACATAATATAAATTTTAAAATACATTTTTATGTCCATTAATCGCTTTAGCGCGGACTTTTAATACCGTGCTTGGCACGGATCAAAATCCACTTTATAGATTACTCATTATTATTCAAACTAGTAAATCTATAAATTAGAGTATATAATCTAATATTAGATATGAAAGTAAATGAGTAAAAAAAAAAAAAAAAGTATGTAATTAAATATTGGTCAAAGCAAAAATAATAGAAAAACGCCAAATTTCAAAAGAAAATGGGTTTTTGGAAAGAAGGAGGGAACATTTTAGGCTCTAAAGAGAGGAGGGAACATTTCACAATCAACCCGCCTTCATTTTGGTATTATAAGCTTCTCAGTTCTCACGCTGCAGATGATTATCTCCAGATCCTTCAAAGTTCGCCGCTCAGTACCTCCGTCAGATCTCCGACTAAGCCGTCGTCGTCCATCTCCGGCAGTGATCTCAGACCGTCCACCGATGGAGAGCCATCTAAAGCGTCAGCGAGCCGCACGCGTAGCCGATAGGAACTTGAAGCGGAAGCTCAGTCGTGAATACGAAACTGCGCCGATCGTTACGGAGGTTGATGATGGACAGGTAGATCTCGTCGCCGTGGTTCGCCGCCACGTCGAGGTTTTGAATTTCGAATTCTCAGATTCTGAATCTGTTCGTAAAGCTGTTGGTGAAGCTGCTTCTGCTATCTCCGCTTTGGCTAAAACTGGTACTGTAACCCTTCTTATCTCCTTGTTTTGAAGATTATGCTAAACTCAGCTCACTCTATTTGGTTTGCTAATTTGAAATATTGAACGGATTTTTCGGGGATTGTTGAAATTGGATTGTACTTCATGTTTGGGTAGATTTTGGAGTCTGGCGTATAGTAGGCGAGATCTAGAAGGTGAATTTTGACTTCGTTTTGTTCTGGTACTTGATTGCGCAGACGAAAATGTGGAGATGATTGTGCAAAATGGAGCGATTCCTGCTTTGATTAAGTATTTGGAATCGCCGTGGTCTTTTGCAATTGATGGGAATGCTCCTAAGTCCTGCGATCATAAGCTGGAGAAGGATTCTGCTCTTGCGCTTGGACTTATTGCTGCAGTTCAGGTAACCTAATTTTCAACTGTTCTTTTGATGGAAATTGTGGATGATAATTGTGAATTTTCATTTCGTATTGATAAATTGCATCATTTTTGATGCAATTAGCTTGAAATTCGAGAATCTTGCACTGATGTTAGCTTTCTTCTGCTATATAGCCTGGTTACCAGCAGCTTATTGTGGATGCTGGGGCTGTAGTCCCCACCGTGAGGTTGTTGAAGAGACAAGGGGCTTGTTGCGGGAGCTGGGATGCTAAATCTGTTGTTAGGAGAGCAGCTGATATAATTACCAATGTTGCTCATGACAATCCAAGGATCAAAAATATCATAAGGTATAAATTAGTCCCTCATGTTCCTTGTTGGTTTTGGTCGTGACTATGTTATTTGTTTACTTGAGTTGAGACTTTACTGGAAATCCTTTTCAGGGTTGAAGGTGGCATTCCACCACTTGTTGAGCTTCTAGCTTTCCCGGATGTTAAAGTACAGAGGGCAGCTGCTGGGGCTCTGCGAACAGTATCGTTTAGGAATGATGAGAACAAAGCCCAAGTAAGTTTTGCTATGATGATGTTTTTTTTTTTTGTTTAGGCTTATAAGATACATGTTACTAACAACAAAAATCAATCGTGTAGATTGTGGAGCTGAATGCCTTACCTACGCTTGTATTGATGCTTCAATCAGAAGATTCTTCTGTGCATGGCGAAGCGGTTAGTTTTTAACTTGCTCTAGAGTTTTGCAATTAGTATCCTTCGTTTAGTTTTTTCTGATATACCATTGAATTTTCAGATTGGGGCAATTGGAAATCTTGTCCACTCGTCTCCTGACATCAAGAAAGAGGTTATCCGTGCTGGTGCCTTACAACCAGTAATTAATCTACTTAGGTATGCTTAGTTTTCTTCATTTAAGTTTGTCTGCTTCTGCTGAGATAGATATTTTCTTTTGAAAATTTGAAAATCGTTTGCTATGATATCTGCTACAGCTCTACTTGTTTGGAGACGCAGAGAGAAGCGGCTTTACTAATAGGTCAATTTGCCGCACCTGATTCAGACTGCAAGGTATGAGCTCGTCTCTTTCTTGACACGCTACATTGTAATCTGTGCATGTGCTCACCCAAGCTTAGATTGTTTTAACGGATTCAAACAAGAGAGCATATTAACATAACTGGCAACATGATCATGCAGGTGCACATTGCACAGAGAGGTGCCATTACACCATTAATTAAGATGCTTCAATCATCAGATGAGCAGGTCACGGAAATGTCTGCTTTTGCTCTTGGTCGTTTGGCTCAGGTAGTTATGTTTTTGAATTAGCATGTCACTATTTTGTTGCTCTTGGAACCTGAATCTTTGTGGATGATTGTTAAATAAGGCCTTTTTTGTGTTGTGATATGAGAACAAAATTGTTATTTTGTTTAAAGCATGTCTGAATACACTAGTAAATCCATCAATTTTTTTTTACTGTTGCAGGACACACACAATCAAGCTGGCATTGCACAAAGAGGAGGCATACTCTCACTTCTAAATCTTCTTGATGTGAAAACGGGTTCAGTGCAACATAATGCTGCCTTTGCGTTGTATGGCCTTTCAGATAATGAGGTAAACTACGCTCACAATGAATACATCTATACTTTTTGCTCATTTTACATACCATGAGGGCTTAATTAATATTATTGTAAACAGGAAAATGTAGCAGATTTCATAAAGGCTGCTGGTATTCAAAAGCTTCAAGACGACAACTTCTCTGTTCAAGTATGCACTTGACTTAGTTTGTTTGCAAAACCAATTTTATAGGATTTCCAAATTCTGATTGCAACTTCTTTTTGCAGCAAACTAAGGATTGCGTAGCGAGGACATTAAAGAGGCTAAAAGACAAGATTCATGGACCTGTAAGTCCCTATTATTTGCAGACCAATTCGTAGTTATGTATGGCCGTGGTTTTAGTCCCCTGATGTCCTATTTTTCTCTCAGGTACTAAACCAATTAATATATTTAATGAGAACCACGGAGAGGACCATACAAACTCGAATTGCTCTGGCTCTTGCACATCTTTGTGATCCTAAATATGGAAAATTAATTTTCATTGATAACAGTGGTAATAATCTCTATACAATTTTTTTTGTCTTTTTAACTTTTACTGTTGGTTTATTGTTCCTGAACCCGAGAAGTATTACTAATGCAGGAATAGAGTTTTTGTTGGAACTTCTAATGTTCTCAAGCATCAAGCAGCAGAGATATGGTTCAAGTGCTTTATTCGAATTAGCTAAAAAAGCTACATCCTTTGCACCAGAGGATTCAGCTCCTTGCTCACCTACCCAACAAGTAATCAATCTTTATTGTCTTATTTCAAGATTCAAAATAATTTCTGATCTGAGGTCCTGACTTGTTATTGGTTGTACTACTGAAGGTGTTTTTGGGGGAGAAATACGTGAACGACCCTACTTTGTCCGATGTTACATTTCTAATTGGTGGTATAACGTCTAATCCCATATATGTTTTGAATAAGTCTACCTGTGGTAACACTCCTTAACTGAGTATTTTCATGGCAATAGGTCAACAATTCTATGCTCACAAGATTTGCTTGGTAGCTTCCTCTGATATATTTCGTGCAATGTTTGATGGCCTTTACAAGGTAAGCTTCTGAATTACGTATGGTACTTATCTCTTCATAATATCAATCAACTAACTTGAGAAATGGTTTTAGGAACGCGACGCCCAAAATGTGGAGATCCCAAATATAAAATGGGAAGTGTTTGAGCTTATGATGAGGTAAATTTCTGGAAATCCAAATGTTTTCATTAGATAATACATTAATAAGCCAAGAATCTAAAGACTTAGCACAAAACATTATGTGCAGATTCATATACACAGGAAGAATTAGCATCCCCAAACATTTGGCTCAAGATTTGCTTGTAGCAGCTGATCAATATCTTCTCCAAGGCCTCAAACGTATCTGTGAATACACAATCGCACAGGTAAAAACACCAATCTGAGGTTTTGTTTTTTATTTTCTCTGCATAGCAACTTATTTCCTTGTATATTAAAATGGAGTTTCCTCATGTTGTTGCAGGACATCTGTGTGGATAACATACTATACATGTATGAATTAGCAGATACATTCAATGCTTCAGCCTTAAGACGAGCCTGCATGCTCTTTGTTCTTGAGCATTACGCTACACTCAGCTCTCAACTATGGTAGGCAAACATTAATACATCATCACAATCTTTTTGGAAATTCCATCTTCTGTTTTACTCAATCAGACTTGGTTTTTCATATAATGCAGGTTTTGTGTGTTCATCAAGAAAATTCTACCTGAAATCCGGAGTTACATCACTGATTCTTTCTCGGCCAGTCCAAGCTAGTCCAACCACTGTATAAAACATTTAGGTGGATTTGGTTCTAAGTAGTTGGTATCCTAGTTATAGATGAAGTTAGCACCGCTCTGTATTTGGTTGCTGATATCTTCTCAACTCAGTAATATTAAAATAACCTCAAAGTTTGCTTTTCTCTTTTGTTGTAATCTTTATATATGAATTTTACAAGCGTCTGACAAAATCAGATTATCAGAAAGCATACACATTGTAAGCTTGTTTTTAATTCTCCAAGTATATGTGGTTTCCGGTCTTCACTTTGTTTTCTTATACGTGTGAGGATTATTTATTGCCGAGCAGTTGAGATAAATTAAAAAACCTTCCAATGCCTATAATTGTTAGGCTACACAGCTCTTTGCCTCTTTGATTCAAATTATGTAAACGAAGTTTAAGCAGTGAGTTTTAGCTCTCTCCAAACAGAATCCGCAAAATACAAATCCAACCAAATAACATACAAAAAACTCAACTTTATCTGTTTGCCACATCCTTGTTGCCTAAACAAAAGCTGCACTTAGGAAATGCCTAGATGGCAATACCTCCGTCGATTGTGAACGTCTGTCCAGTGATGTACTTGGCAGCAGGATTAAGAGCCAAGAATTCTACCAAGCCAGCCACATCTTCTGGTTGTCCATACCGACCTAATGGGATGGTTGCCAAGATTTTCTTTTCCATGTCTTGTCCAAGCTTGGCAGTCATGTCAGATGCAATGAATCCGGGGCAAACCACATTAACATTTACGTTTCTGCTGGCACCCTCTCTAGCAACAGTCTTGGAAAGCCCAATAACCCCAGCTTTAGCAGCAGCGTAGTTTGCTTGGCCAATATTACCAATGAGACCAACAACGGAAGCTATATTGATGATTCTTCCCGTTCTCTTCTTGGTCATGATCTTGAGTGCTGCCTGGGTACAGAGGTATACTCCAGTGAGATTCAAATCAATGACTTCATCCCATTGGGGTTTCTTCATTCGTAACAACAAGGTATCCCGAGTAATTCCTGCATTGTTAACCAGTACATCAATGGTCCCCCAAGCATCAACAGCGGTTTTCATCATGGCTTCAACATCAGCCTCTTTGGAGACATCACCCCCAAAGGTGAGAGCCTGGCCACCACATGCTTCAATCTGTTTAGAAACTTGTTCAGCCTCCTTTGAGGACCTAGCATAATTGACCAACACCTTACAGCCTGCTTTCCCCAAGGCCAAAGCGATTGCCTTACCAATCCCTCTGGAGGCACCAGTGACAACGACCACGGGAGATTCCACTTGGCCTGTTGGTTGCTCAGTTTGGGCTTTCACAACCGCGGAGGTTGCAAATGGCTTTCGTGAACCGCATCGCAGCATTCCGAAATGAGGCATCGCAGACTGAACCGGAGACCATTGCCGGACATGTCTGATCTCAGGGTAACCAAGCTTTCCGGCGGCTTTCAAGGCTACGAGTCTTGGTCCTGCGACAGTGGTGGCCATCCTACGAGGTTTGTGTGGAGCAGTCGGAATGTAGAGGAGAGATCGGAACTGAGAGACGGCGATCAAAACAAGAAGAAGCGATGAGACTGTCGGACCATCGAAATTTACTTAATTGTTTGGGCTTAAGACAATCTAAACCCAACATTGGAGTCTTGTCGATTAGGGCCCAGGCCCAAACATGTTGTGCCGCCTGCAAAAGAGAAGGAACCAAGTCTTTGGTCTCTCTCCAGACCGCCATTGTTTTTGTATCCTTTTTCCTCTATTTCCTCTCCTTCACGTCCTCCATTCTTCCGTCATTACTCTTCACCAAGATCTTAATTTCCCCAATCTCTCTAGGTACTTATTCCTCCTCATCGCCCAATTCTTACAATCGATTTAGCATCGAGTCAACTCTAAAGTACGTTTCTCTCTTGATCTGTGTTTCCTCTAGCTTATCAGAAACTGTCAATGTTGCTTCCTTCGAGAATGCTCTTTGAATTTTTTAGATTTGGGTTTTCTTTAAGGCAGATTTCGGAATTATCATTTCATTCTTCATATCCAAAACCCGTGTTGTAATTCTCCAATTCTTAGTGCTCTTCGTCTTTGTCTTATTATATTTATTTATCCTCATACCTTAAACTAAATCTTTTCTGAACCAGATTATTAGGTTGGATCTATGTAATCTCTTTGTTATATTGCTCATTTTCCAAGTGCAATCTTTGGCCGTCAAACTTTTTGTCCTTTTCATTTGTTTCTCTAATGTTCCATCGTTACCATTTCATGATTTGGGTTTTGTTTAGTTTGATTAACTTTGTTCTGTGTATTCACTCTTTAGTGTATGTATTTTTGGTTTTAGATTCTTAATGGTGAAAGCATACAGACAAGAGCATGTCTACAAGCATCCCTGGGAGCGGGTTAGTGCCGCTTCATGGAGGAAGTTTGCAGACCCTGAAAACAAACGGATCCTTTCTCATATTCTTGAAGTCGACACCTTGAACCGGAAACTTGACACTGAGACCGGCAAACTCCATACCACACGTGCTCTCACCATCCATGCTCCGGGGCCATGGTTCCTTCACAGAATTATTGGCCAGGACATCTGTCACTGTGTTGAATCAACAGTTGTGGATGGCAAAACACGTTCAATGCAGGTTCGGCTTCTCTATTCTTTTTCTGCCAAGTTTGTAATTTGTAAATGAAGGAGCTATGATTGTGATGACGTTTTTATGAGTAGCCACAACTCATTAATAACCGTATATTATGTGTATATTATGTGTTTAGATTAGCCTACATAGCATTAGAACTGGTGAAAACATTAGGTTCAGGATCAATTCTAGATTTCTAGCAAAAGAAAAATGCCTGATTTGTAGGAACTGGTTTTAGTGTGGTGTAGTTTATGTGATTGAAACTTGATTAGCCTGAAGTGTTTGTTTGGTAAATATCGAGCAAAGACGCCTAACTTTCTTTTTCTCATTCATTTTTGGGTATTCTAGCTTACGACAAAGAACGTTAGTCTCCAAAAGTTCATTGAAGTGGAGGAAAGAATAAGATATGATCCGCATCCAGACAATCCGTCAGCCTGGACGGTTTGTAGCCAGGAGACGAGCATTCGAATCAAACCCTTGTCAGCTCTGGCCTCAATGGCTGAGAAAGTCGAGCAGAAATGTGCCGAGAAATTCATGCAGAATAGCGTGAAAGGACGAGAGGTTATGGAGAGGATTTGTAAGTATATGGAAGCAGAATCCGCTCCAATCTAAAGATGCCAACTTTTTTTAGATTCTTGAATGTTTTGTAATTCAACAGGACTATTACCTTTTTGAAGCATGGTTATAATAAAGACCATGAAACAGTTATATGAAGCTGCTGTTTGTTTTAGCAACTCTTCATGTTTGTCTTAGCAAATGGATGTTGGCTTCAGTAGCTTTTATCCAGTTTTTAATGTAAGTTCAGGCCGATACATTCGAATATCTTATGCTTCGAGCTAAGATATTGTATTTGAATGCTGTGAATTAGGTAGTTTCTAGATTGTAGTATAACTTGCTTCGATCGATCTGAATGGATNCCTTGCTCTGAATTCACAATTATTAAGTATTTTCAAAGTTGCTCAAGGTTATTTGGAAAGTGTAATTTAGGAGCTGCACAATAGTATTTTGTTCGGACTCCTGGCGGCGCCTTTGTAGAGTTTTGATTCCCGTAGCAATGTTTGAGAATTGTGGAATGCCTAAAATGATTGGTCCATTGGTGCCAATAAATTGCTAGAGCTTACCATTGATCAGACCAGAAACGACCTCTTTTTTCCATCACTAGCGCCAAATGTGTATAGACAACCCTTTTTAAAAACATATTTCATTCATTGGTTAATTGAGAATATATTGTACCATCAAACCAATAAAGCAAATCAGTGCCTATATAAAAAAAATAAAAATCTTTCCAACAAGCCTTAATCTTTTTGCTAGCAAGTCTGTTTTTATATGCTTGTCGTATAGAGAGTAACAGAAACAAACTCTAAACATTCATGTAGAGTCGATCATAAAAGGTGAGCAAAGACAAAATGACAATGGCCATAGCAAACTATGCAATTCCATAGAGGAGAGCTTCAACAACTATCCAACATCCATAAAAGTATTTCGTCCCATCCTGGAGTAACAAAATCCAGTTCAGACAAGCTGGTTTATTCATCGTCTTTCTGGAAACGGTTTATAAATCAAGTAAATTCGCTATATTCACGCCCAAGGACTCCACGCAATTTTTGATATTTTAGTTCTAAAAGTTCTAAAAGAAATGCTGGAAACAATCTAATATATCCTAGAGTCCTAAGAGATCCATTCGATAACGAAACAAGACATAAGAGATTAAAGGGACGTAGATCAATGTATATTTTTTTCGTTCTCTTGTTTGAATAATTTATCTCCAAATTAACAAGAGGTACATGACCGTAAACAATATGATTTGATGGTGAAGGCAAGACTGGCACACATCTTAAAAGACAGGAAGTATGTCGTCCTTCTTTGATCACACTGTGAGCAATGGTCGGGACAATTGTGTTCGAATATCACAATTATTCCATATCGAAAACAGCCTCTACCTATATGATAAATATTTAATATAACCTGGACGTGAGGATGGTTGATTGATGCAAATCCCTCAATTATCCCTAACAGGGAAGGCGCGCACATCTCTTCATCCAGCCATGCACCACGACTTGAGAGCTTTCAAGAACGAAACCAATACTACCTGGTCTCAGAACCCAATTTTTTAAACGTATAACTCCAAAGTTATACACATCTCATCGCTTTTGTGTTGTTGTAGAGAACTGGACCCCTCTCAATACCACGGAATAGATATTTTGAGCAATAAAGTAAATAACACAG